>CABHPR010140499.1:0-17412 GCA_902168415.1 Peromyscus melanophrys | reverse complement strand
AGAGAGAGAGAGAGAGAGAGAGAGAGAGAGAGAGAGAGAGAGGAAAATATGAAGTTAGTTTTTAAAAGAAAAATCCCTCTCATTCTCTTACCCCACCTTTCACAAAATGTGGTCTAAGAATCACAAGGGAACTTGTTACCAATGAAAAGCCCCAGGCTCCCTTCTAGACCTTGTAGCTGGAGTCTCCTGGGATAAAAGATGGGATCTTCATATTAACAACCTTCCAAAGTTACTTGTCTGCACATAACGAGAAGGAACCTCTGCCTGTGCCTTGTAGAGGCTGCCTCTAGCATGCTTTAGATCCTGTGGCATTAAAGTTACTTATTAACATATTTTGTTGATGAAGTCCTAATGAATAAGTCTGTGTTTAAGATAACACACCCTTTGCGTGTTTCCATTTTCTATAGATAATTTATCAAAAGTGTATCTGCTTTGGATTCAGCTTTTGACATAAATTACTTTGCTATTTAAAAATGTTTCCCTTCTGTTTTCAGCTATTAATATTTCTTATGACCAGAGGAAAGTACACAGAGCATCAAAAGAGAGATCAACAGTGGAATTATGTTAAAATGATATGAAAATTGGGATATATTTTGCCTAATCTAATTCTTTCAAAACCTGCTACTCCCTTTTATTAAGTCAGACACCCTGTAGTAGTAATTATATCTTACTGCTGATAGAATTCTGATTTTAAAAACTGGTTTATTTAACCAGTTTATTATTATTATTTATTTAACCTATTTGGAGTATAAGACTTCAGGGAAATTTCTGGTATAGAAAAAATAGGGCTAAGAAAAGAAAAAGGAAAATGTTAGAAACTTTCTAATGTATTACTAAATATAAATGAAGCTAAGTGACTCTTATATACAATATCAAGTCCATTATTCTCTCTGAAAAACAAGTTTTCTAATATCATTTATTTACCAATAGCTTCATCCCCTACTGAATTCTAGTGACTTCTTTTTCATGCTCCAAACTCTCATAGATGCTTGACTGAGGCCATATTATCTTAATTATTGCAAGTTCATACTAACAGGATATGCTAGGACATGGCACCTTTCTTGCTTTACTTTTTCAGAAATATTTTGTTCAGTACTTTGGATTATGGTCCCTATATAGATTTGAGAACCAATTTCTCTTCTTCCATGTAAAAATACTATTAAGAATTTTATTTGAATTGTACTACACTTGGGGGTTAATATGGAGAAAAATGGACATCTCTCTACTTTTGAGTCTCTTATCCATCACCACAGCAAATTCTCACATTTTTTTTATCTTCTTCAAATACATTTTGTAGATTCTTTCATAAAATTCTTATATATCTTTTTAAAGTTTATTCCATGTGTTTCCGTTCCTGGTGCTATCTGCTAGCTATAAATTTCATATTTGGTTATTGCTGATGCATAAAATTATTTTCATTTTTTGTATTCAGGAATTCTTTTATACTCTTATTTATCTGCCAGTTTCTTTAGCTTAATGGATATCCTATCAGCTACAAATCAAAATTACTTTGTCTTTTCTTTTTCATTCTTTATGCTATTTTGAAATGGTTCCTGATTTTGATGCACCAGCCTGGGTCTTCAGTAAAATGTTAAATAATAGTGCTGACAATATGCATTTTTTGTGTTGACTTCAATCAAAATGCCTCTACATCATTTTTCATTAAATATTCTTATAAGATTCTAAATTATTTTCCATTAGATATTTGTATAAGATCTTGATAGCTGTCCCTTATTGAGCTCAACTGGCTTACATGGATTTGTATTGTTATATATAAACACATTAAATTAAATTATAACAACTGTTTCTTTGGAGACTAATGAGATACTGTATTGGTATTTTCCTTTTATGATTCTCTGATGCTCATCTGTCAAGTAGGCTCCCACATGAACACTCATGGTTGTCAGGCATTAAATATTTTTATTTCTGGAAGAAATGATCTAGTAATTACTTAAGGTTTTCAGCATGACCATATTATTCTAGCCTTCTTTCTGATCCCCCCCTCCTCTGTAGTTGTCTCCTTCCAAATCAAGGCACATTACTAGAGCCCAAACCCGAAGTCCCACACAGAGGCCCAGTTACCCTTCATCAGCTGTCATCCATCGATTCAGCAGATGAGTTCATCTTCTGCACCACTTTCCTCTGCTCCCTCTTAACTAAGCCTTTGCTTCAGAACACACTGCCCAGCTACACCCTCTGCCCGGTGTGCTTTCTCCATAAATCTGTGGCTTGACATTTCTTGTAGGGCTCTGCTTAAACATCAATTCATGAGTGAAGCTCTCTTCAGCTACTCTACATAAAATAGCCTCCCTTATCTGGATGCTACTTGATTTTATTTTCATTCCACTTATTACATGTCTTATTTTGTGTCTATATTTGTTTAGCTGTGATTGATCCTTAAATAATTGAAATGTGAGTCCTGCTGGGGCAAGGATTTGATGAGGTGTCTCCTGCCTATGCCCTACGCAACACACTGCATCTTTATCCATAATCTAATCATGCCTGGACTATGGTAGCACAGAAACATGAGAGACAGCATTATGTTAGGTGCCAGACTACTGATCATCTCCCCATTTGGCGTGTGATTCTTCGGTACAACATGCCTGGTTCTAGTCCGCATGTTTCAGTGAAATGCAAGATTGCTTTCCTAGGGTAGCTCTGACTCCTCTTGTGGTCAGAGCCAACTGCTTAGTCCCACCAAGACCAAGGGTAAAATGCTTCTGAGCACAGTGTGCAGGCTGGAGAGTCCCTTCCTGAATCTTTCCTCTGTGCTAGTATTTTATTTCTACCAGCTTACTAGAAAGACCTTCCACACAGAATTCTTGGCCTTTCCCTCAATTATGAGACCAAAGGCACTCCATACAGCCTTATACCCATTCCTAGACACTTTGTTCTGTTTTCTTCTACCTGGCTGTTGAGCTCAGTCCCCACTCACTTTAACTGTATGATTCCTCTTCACTTCTGGTCCCTAGAGATTTTTGTCCTAGACTCATGATTGACTGTTTATTCAAAGCCCCTGTTAGCCTTTAGACAAAATGCCTTTATAGTGGTGACAAGACATATCCCCTTACATGTGGTCTAAAAAATTTGTTAGCAGAATTGAAATGCCCTTAAATATCTGGAAGACTATGGTGATAACTCTGTACATTACAGGTGGTTAATAACCATATGCATTCACTTCTGTGCCAATGTGCCCTTGGTACTCTGGTGAGAGATAAAATCTTGATTCACTCTACATTGATTTTTCACCTCATTGTCCTTATGAATATTCTTTTAATGCCCCATTTCTGAATCTTGTGAAACTATTTTATGACTGTTTTGTGAATCATTGGTATTTCATAGCGCTGTAAGTGTAAATTATTGTTCCAAAGATTTCAAAGGTGACATATTCATTCAGAAGTAGGCATAGGTTATGCTACTGCATCTCAGGGTGCCAATAAAATAATGCTCAAAAAACCTCTCACTAAATAGTCCTTGCTAGAACCTCTTAACAGGAGCCAAGATAAAAATACCCAGAGGAAGAAGAGATGCGCAGGAGAGCCACAACTCAGGGGGAAGATGTTTTTATAAGCAGATGGCTGTTACAAAGCTCAATGGAAACTGACAGAAAGTGATTCTGCCATTTGCCATGCAGGTCCTGCAGTGCCATGCTAAGCCTTTTCTTGGGAAACTTCAAAACACCTTTTTGCAGTAAACATTTGACTGAATGTTCAACATCTGTCAGATTAATTTAGCTATCTTTCTTTGAAAAGCAATGTTGGTTTTACTTTTTCTCTCTCTTCCCTGTATTTCTAATTTAATCAGGTTTCAATTTTGACTTGATCGCAAGAATACTAATTAGACAGGAAGAAATATCTAGGAATGTTTTTCTAAACAGTGCAGTACCTACGGAGGAGGCAGTACGAAAGCTCACACACTTAGATTTCACCCTACTGTCACAACCCATGCCTGTGTAACACAAATGCTAAGCATGGCCCTGACTCAAAGCTGAATGAATAAACCAAGTGAAATTAATTTTGCTGTCCTGTGCAGCCTGAAGAACTGGATAGCGTCTTAAGTCTTGTCTTAACAGAAATTCTAAAGGTGGTCATTATATTTTTCATCATCCCTATGAAAGCCACTGTGGAGTATCCTCCTTGTTTCAGAAATAAAAAGATGATTGATATATCTGTCATTCCTTTATATGCTATCACAGCCACTTAGTCAGAACAAAAGAATACAATTGTTAAAGTTTAGTAATGCGCAGCTCCTAGTACTTGGTATTAGCCCAAACCAGGCTGTGTAGGTTCTTTCTACTTCCAAGTTGGGTAACCTTGAGAAGGTCACCTCCTCTACAAAAGGTTTACTTTTAATCATTATAATGTATAGATTTGTGTGTATTATGGAATAATTATATAGAGTGATTAAAGTGTGGCCTATTATATATGAGTGTTCTCAATAGTCAGCATTATATAATTCGTGTGTTATATAGATGTAAAGAATTAATTTTCCTCTTTCTTACAGCACAGAACATCTCTCATTTTCACCTGTAGACATCTCAACTCTCTCCAGCCTGCTCTATGCCCTGATGATCAACACAGGTGAATGTAATGCCTGCCTATTGAACTAGGTGGGGTTAATGAAGAGCAGTGGCTAAAATCAAAAGGAAGAGAGAGAGAAAAGTCATTGTATTTGTATCACAAATCTTTTGGTCCCACCATCTGAATTCATAGGTCCTAGCAGAAACCCTTTCCAGCTGAGCTTCTGCATTCCTGGTTTCTAGGAACTATACTTTTCTCACATTGTCTTCTCATCTGAGTAACCCTCTGTGCTTTCTCATACTATTACCTTTATGGATCCCTTTTTAAGTTTTTAGCCATTATTTTATGGGGTTGAGTGAGTGTCTTGTCTACTACTTATCTGCCTGGTACTGAGGAGGCCAGAATAGGGCATTAAATCCCTTGGAATTGGAGTTACAGATGGTTGTGAGCTACCATGTGGTTGCTGGGAATTAAACCCAGGTCCTCCTCTGAAAGGGCAGCCAGTGCTCTTAACCACTGAACCAGCTCTCCAGCCTCAGTATTCTTTCTTGCCTTATCTGGTCACAGATGTTACTGGTACCAGAGAACTGTCTTATTTAGAATCTTTCTCTACACTTTTCCTGCAACAAATGCCCCCTTTATTTAACCATTTTCAAGTTAAGTATGCTATCTAAGAACCCATCCAGAACCCTAACTGATTGCCCATCTCAACCACAAAGATATGCTTTATTTTACTGTAAGTAAAAGATCACAGTAAATTATATTGGGCTTTTATTGTTTTTTTTTTTTATTGCTTCTAAACATTTCACATTGCCATCTTTCTTTCCCTCAGTTCTACCAAGATACCTAATGTTCAGTCTCCTTACCTTTTGACTTAGTTGGGTTTCCTTTGGTATCTACTTGCAGGTAAAACTATGTTAAACATAACAGAGAATTGTAGTAGAGTTTTGTGTAGATGTAACCGTCTTATTAAATAAGAAACACAAAGCCAATGCAAAGATAAAAGCCCAAGAGATCAGAGCAATAGCTAAGAGCTAAAAACCTTACCCTTCACTGCTGCTGCTATCTTCCTCAGCAAGAGACCTACCTCCTGTCTGTCTTTTTTATAGACTTTCTATTCTGCCTTCTCATTGGTTGTAAACCCAACCACATAACCTCCTCGTCACTGCCTGTCTGTACAGACCCCCAGGTCTTCTATGGTTGGTATTGAGATTAAAGGTGTGTGTCTCCATGCTGGCTGTATCCTTGAACACACAGAGATCCACCCAGCTCTGCCTCCCAAGAGCTGGGATTAAAGGCGTGCACCACCACCGCCCAGTTTCTGCTATGGCTTGCTATTAGCTCTGACCCCCAGGCAATTTTATTTATTAACATACAAATAAAATCACATTTCAGTACAATTAAAATATCACCATAGTTTTGGAGAAAATGTTCCAATTCTTTTTGCAAAAATAGAAAGAAAGTAAATAATGCTGCTTATGGATTAAAGGAGTGAAGTTAATCCAGAAACTAAATAAATTCAAGGCAAACCACTCCTGAAACATGGCAATCAATATTCTGAGAAACACATAGAAGAAGAAAAGCTAGAGAGTAGGCAGAGATTAAAGGTTTGTGGGGAAAAGAAACAGTAAAAGTTTAAAGACAAAGAGCTTCCTGAACATACCAAAAATAAAAAAAGGTTCTTAGCTCAGAAATCAGAATGACTCCCTGTCAAAATGAATAAATAAATAAACAGCAGCTACCAGTGTAGATCTCAGAGGTGTTAGGGAAATGCTAGGAGAAGAGTGAAAATAATTTTGTGCCAACAAGTATGAATTGTTTTATGAAATTCACAAATTTCTTGGAAGAATAGCACAAAAACTGATAGAAGGATTAAATTATGAGTAGTTTTGACTCTTCTAAAGACACTGAATCTGTAATAAAGCCTTCCCCTTAGAAGGAAAACGTCAGCAAAAATATTCAGGTAACAGATTTCATAATAAAGTTTGAATCTTTTCCATAGCCCTGAAGAGAAGGCAAGAGTGTCTGTTCTGAACATTTTTGTTTCATGTCATGCTGGATATTGCAGCAGGTCAATACAATAATGAAAAACAACTTCTGCAAATTGGAAAGAAGAAAGGCTTCCTCTATTTTCAAATGACATAATCATTAAAAATAAGAACTATTGCTTGTCAATGAGATAATTTATCAAAGTTGCAATATAGACTTGGGGGTTCAATTAGTAAAGTGCATGCCATGATAGCATGAAGATCTGAATGCGAGTTCCCCAGTGTCCAAGTAAAAGCCAGGCACAGAAAGACATGCCTGTAATCCCATTGGTAGTGAGCTGGAGTGGAAACAGGCCAGCTCCTGGAGAGAGAGAGAGAGAGAGAGAGAGAGAGAGAAGAATTGAGAGCAATTGAAGAAAATTGCTGTCAATCTCTGCTCCAGATGCTCATGTGGACACTTTCAGACATCCCCATGAACATACACACGCACCACAAATAAACACACAACATGTAAGTTTTAAGAAAAAATCTCAATACCCAAAAGTCAGTTGTATTTGTATATGCTAGAAAAATTAATTGGAAATGAGACTTTTAAAGTATATGTCTAATATCACTTCAAAATATAAAATACATAGACAGTTAATAAAAGATATGTAATGATCTATATGAAGAATTACAAAGGATTTGTCATGACATACTTTTAAAAATGTGCATGAAGAAGTAATACCATGTTAAAGATGTATACTGTTCCCAAATGCAATTCCAATATAATTCCAGTAGGCTTTTGGAGTAATTGGCAAGCCAATTCTAAAATACATATGAAAATACAAATGGCCTAGAAATTACCAAATTAATTTTGAAAATGCAATAAGTTAGAGAACTTGTACTCTTTGTTTACTTTGTACAAAAATGAACCAAACATACCACCTTTTGATGACCAGTGAATAGCCAAGTGAATTCAGTAAGGGAAGAAAAATATCACAAGGAAGACCCTTATATATAAACAAATATTCAAAATGTATAAATCTAAATGCATAAATAAAACTGTAAATCATTTAGAGCAAAACACTGGGGAACATGTTTACACACAGGGACTATTTCCTCAACAGAGGGTAGGGGAAAGAAAGCCAGAAAAGAAAAATTGATAAATTTGACACAATCAAAATTTAAGTCTTCTAGTTGAATGACACTATTAAAAAAATGAAAGCTCAATGCATCATCTAGGAGGAACGATTATATATACATATACCATGTGTTGTGTATATGAGAAAAGGCTTATATCTGGGATAAAGTGTTGTTAAGTTAAATAATAATTTGTTTCAAAAATAGGTCACAAGTCTGAGAACTTATGAATGGACAATGAACAAGGTGCACAGATATTTAACATCATTTGTCATCAAGGAGATCACAGCACAACTCCATGCCCCATTCACCAGAGCAACCAAAATGTTAGAACAGTAACAGGATATGAAGGCAAAACTTACACATTGGTGATGAGTCTATAAAGTGACACAACCCCGTCAAGGAATAATTTTGGCATCCTAAATGATGTAAATAAGATACATTGACCATAAAACTATCCATTTTGTTTTCCTCTCTTTTTAAGATTTGTTTGTTTTTACTTGACATGTTTGGGTGTTTTGCCTGCATGCTTGTCTGTGCGCCCTCTGTGTGCAGTGCCTGAAGAGACCAGAAGAGGGCGTTCTGTCTCCCTGGATCTGAAGTTACAGATGGTAGTTAGCTGCCATATGGGAGCTGGGAATTGAACCTGGATCTTATGGAAGAGCAGGTAGTGCTCCTTTCTTTCCTTCCTTCCTTCCTTCCTTCCTTCCTTCCTTCCTTCCTTCCTTCCTTCCTTCCTTCCTTTCTCTCTCTCTCTCTCTCTCTCTCTCTCTCTCTCTCTCCCCATACAATATATTTTGCTCATATTCTTTCCCCTTCCCCAACTCCTTCCAGATCTCCCCTCTCCCTAGCCACTAAACTTTATAATCTCTTTCTCTCTTAAGAAAGAAAGAAAGGAAGGAAGGAAGGAAGGAAGGAAGGAAGGAAGGAAGAAAGAAAGAAAGAAAGAAAGAAAGAAAGAAAGAAAGAAAGAAAGAAAGAAAGAAAGAAAGAAAGAAAGAAAGAAAGAAAGAAAAGACGAGACAAGACAAAAGCAAAAAAGCACAAACAAACCACAGAGTCTTCCTTCGTGCTGGGCAGCTATTGCTGAATGTGCGCCCTACCCTGGGGTGACACTCAGTTGAAGAAAACTGATGATTGCTTTCCCAGCAGCTATCACCTTTAAAACCTTGGTTAGAGGAAGGATTCTGAGACCACTTCCCCTTCTCTGTGCTGGGCTTGTGTCTGGTTTGAACCTGTGCAGGTCTTGGGCATGCTGTCGTGATCTCTGCGAGTTCCCACCTGCATCGGGCCTGCTGTATCTGGAAAATGTTTCCTTAGAGTCATCTGTCACCTCTGGCTCCTCCACTCTTCCTGCCTTCTCTTCTGCATAGCTCCCTGAGCCTTGTGGGGAGGGGTGTGATCCAGACATCCCAATGTTGTATTTTTCTAAGAAAACAAGAATACATGTTCTCAAAAATCTCACGGGAATCAGAGAAATGGCTAAGTTGATAAAGTACTTGTTGAACCAGAGCTCAAGCCTAACAGTGCACAGCTGTGATCCGAGCACTGGAGAAGCAAAGACAGGCAGATCCCTGGGGCTGGGTGCGGCTTTCCAGCATTCTCTGTAGCCTCGGACACTAATGAGAGATAACACTCTGCTCACATCCCTCAGGCAGACAACCCTGCCCAACCATAGGCCATGCCTGCCAGAAGACCAGGTGAACTGGCCTCCTGTGGACCTCCTCCACTCTCTTGGTGCCTCCAACACTATGCTCAACCCTCCCTCCCCTCCTTATCTCTATATCCCAACCCCATCTCCAATGAGACTCCCTTCCAGACCAGAAGTCACCTGCTACCAGAATTCCAGGTAGGCTGCCTGACCGCCTCTACTCTCTCAGCGACGCCTCCCCGCAACGCTATCCCCAGATTCCCCCTTCCCTCCTGGTCTCAGTGTACCAGCCTCCAACTCTGGTGGAGACTCCCTGCTGGATCAGAGACCATACAGGCCACCAGAAGTCCCCCCCCCCAACTCAGGTGGAGACCCTCTGCTCAAACACAGGCCCAAAGACCAGAGAGAAAACAAAAACCAAGAAACTAAACACCCATCCAACAATGACAAACCCAGAAATTGGCACCTAGACCTATAATCACCCTAAACCTGGATGTCTAGATGTCAGCATGAGAGCACAATCAACAGGAGACAGGGCAATATGTTACCACCAGAGCCCAGCTATCCTATTACAGCAAGCCCAGAATACTCCAACACAGCTGAAGCACAAGAAAGACCTTAAAACCAACTTTATGAATATGATGGAGGTCCTTAAAGAAGTGACTAAATCCCTTAAAGAAATTGAAAGAAATGAGTAAATCCCTTAAAGCCAAGAAAAAACAGTTGAAGGAAATGAATAAAAGTATCCAAGACCTAAAAAGACTTGTATATTTATGCTTATAGCAACTAGAAATAATTCAGATACCTCTGAGCAAATTGTGGTGGACTCATGTGTAGATGTAACCATCTTGTTAAATAAGAAACACAGAGCCAATGCAGAGATGAAAGCCCAAGAGGTCAGAGCAATAGCTAAGAGCTAAAAACCTTACCCTTCACTGCCGCTGCTGTCCTCCTCAGCAAGAGAGCTACATCCTGTGTGTTTGTCCTTTTTATTGACTTTCTATTCTGCCATCTCAGTGGTTGTAAACCCAACCACATGACCTCCTCGTCACTGCCCATCTATACAGACCTCCAGGTCTTCTATGGTTGGTATTGAGATTAAAGGTGTGTGTTTCCATGCTGGCTGTATCCTTGAACACACAGAGATCTGCCTAGCTCTGCCTCCCAAGTGCTGGGATTAAAGGCATACACCACCACCGCCCAGCTTCTGCTATGGCTTGCTATTAGCTCTGATCCCCAGGCAACTTTATTTATTAACATACAAATGAAATCACATTTCAGTACAAATAAAATATCACCATACTCATGCTTTTCCAACAATTATCAAAGGGAGGTTTAAATTACTGTCATACACAACACTTAGAATCCATCTTGAAAGAAGCCTAATAGAAGAAGGGGACAAGCTAATGGTAATAATTTTTTTTTTTTTTTGGTTTTTCGAAACAGGGTTTCTCTGTGTAGCTTTGCACCTTTGGAACTCACTTTGGAGACCAGGCTGGCCTCGAACTCACAGAGATCCGCCTGCCTCTGCCTCCCGAGTGCTGGGATTAAAGGCGTGCGCCACCACTGCCCGGCCAGTAATAATTTTAAAATGTGTGTGTATTTATATGTGCATTATATACACATGTGTGTATACATTATATTGTGTTCATATATATATGTTATGTGCATTTATATATGCATTATATGTGTTATACATTGTGTGTTCATGCATACATTATGTGTTTATATGTATTATATATGTTAATATACATTATATGTGTGTTTATACATACATTGTATATGTGCGTGTTTATGTGCATATTATGTGTTTGTGTTTAGATATACACCATATATGTGTGTGCTTATATATACATTATATGTGTGTATTTATATATACATTGTGTGTGTATATTGTAATACTCTTAATGGTATATTTTAAGGTGCATGCCTTTTGCTTTACATAAATGACTTTTCAGTAAAGTTGATTTTTTTAAAAAAGTAAAATATTTGAATGAGAAAACAATGCATGCAAATCCATGTGTCTTAGGCAATAACATAAGTAGGAAAAGAAATGCCTTGTGGAAACGGCTAATTCATCTATCATATTATGAAGAGAAACTAAGATTCATGCTGTTCATTGGCACCATTATGGATCAAACACATGACGCCTTATAAACCTGAGGTAGCAGTTTACAAAAGTAAGTAATCCTTAGCTTATAGGCAATTAGCAATTAACATAAAGTATAATTGCCGTTGCTATATTTGTAGTCAAGTGAAATTGTAGTATGATTAGACTAATTGAAAAGTGTAAAAAAAATCTGTCATGTAAACTCTATTTAAGGACAATTCTCCATTTGGAAGAAAGAGTTATTAGCAAAATTAAACAAAAACTACAAAATAGAGCCTACCAGTCTTGGAAATATGTGCTGATCACCATACTACTGTAATGGCCAAAGGTTCCACTTAGCATTCAGCTACTGTTAATGGTATCTTATCTGAAAAGAAACCATAGACCAACATTGAGATATTAGTAGATCACACTAAGGGAACTGACTAGTGGGGGCCACTTGAAGCACCTGAAATATTCAGATAGGAGAGTCTGAGCTTTACTCAAAAGTACGCAAGCTTACTTTTAGCAGACAATGTTACACAGACTGTCTTCACCTCTAGAGAATTCTTTTGGTGGTTCACTTAATCAGCCTGGTTTCTGTACACTATCAAAGTTATCACCCTAGAACAATGGTTATCAACCTGTGGGTCAAAACCCCTGTGGTGGAATGACCCTTTCATGGGGTGTCACCTAAGACGATCAGAATGTCTTTACACTTATATTATGATTCATAACACTAGTAAATTACAGTTATGAAGAAGCACAAAAATAATTTTATGGTGGGTGGCCACCACAACCAAAGAACTTTATTAAAGGGTCACAGCATTAGGAAGGTTGGGAACCACTGCTCTAGATCACAAACGTGATTCTGATAACTTCAACTAACTTATCCACTGCACATAGCAGAGTCTCAAACTTTGTCATAAAAACTTGTGTGGCTTTTCTTACTGCTGTGGTGGAAGCCCCACCTCTCTGCCCAGACCCTGCCCTTCAGAAAGTCCTGCCAAACATGGCTTCTCCCCCAGAGATGCTCAAGACCATTCTCACAGGGTTTTTAAACTGCACCTCAGAAAGCAGACGTGTGGTTTTTCAGTCTCTCTTGGGGGTAGGGGCGGGGGCACACAGAGAATCACCCAAGAATCCTTTGCCTATCAAACCGGGACTTTTTCTAATTCGGTCTGATTTGGTCTGATTTGGATTGCTGCGTCGGCAGAGAGGGTTATTGGGGTGCAAAAACTGTCCACATACTATAGCCCCAGCCATTCTGTTTCCTTTTCTCACTCCACTACTTCCAATCAATTCTCCAACCATTCTGAATTCCTGATCATTTGTCAATCATGTCCTATTCACCCATACATCACCTATCATTCTTCAAACTCATCAAATATTTAACAGTGTTTATTCATATGCCAGATCAAAGGTCACCTAAGTTAACATTTGACTCCAGGACAAGCAGTCCTTCCTCTCGATTGCTACTTCAATTGGTGAGACACTCCAGTTGCATGTATACCAGCTTAATCAGATTTCACACGAACAGACATGACTGAAGCGTCAGATTTTGATCAGCAAGGCCAGGGATTATACCTTTCTTATCATTAACCTTTCCCCATCATTATGCACAGTACTTTAAACTCAGGAGCTACTCAATAAATATTTGCTAAAGAATGAATGCCCAATCAGATAGGAATCTTTCATCTTGAGGGGCAGGAAGAATGTGCAGTCCCCCACTCTTTATATACCAAAGAATATTTTTTTTCCAAAAAGTAGAAGCAACCTCCCTCTGGTTTCTGTATCTTCTGTGAATTTCTAGGGACCTTGGTCTCATACTTTGGAAAAAGCAATCAGGTCACCCCTAAGGCTACTACAATCGGTGCCTATCTAAGTGATCTCATACCATAAAAATTATAAGAAGACTTATACTGCTTAACTTTATGATCAGGAAAAATAATTAATAAGGACACTTAGCTAGTATCCAAGCAGACAGTATCTTAAGTGTCCATAGGTGCTTTGGATAATAAAGGTTATGCAGGGCTTAAAGTTTGAGCTGCTGATAAAAGAACAGACCAAGAGGCCGTTTCTGTAAATCTCTAGTAAACTAAGAGATATGCACGCGCGCGCGCACACACACACACACACACACACACACACACAGAGAGAGAGAGAGAGAGAGAGAGAGAGAGAGAGAGAGAGAGAGAGAGAGAGAGAGAGAGCGCAGTAGCAGCAGAAGCAGCAGAAGCAGCAGCAAATTTGAAGCTGCTTAATTTAAAATTGAAAGCATCATCAATTTAAGCAGAGCCTGCCATTGCTCTGAAACTGGGGCTCTGCACACAACAAATGTACTGCCAAGGACAGCACATAGGCCGGGCCTGTTCAGAGAAAAGAAATAACATGGTTCTACCCATCCCTGTTCCCCTGCTGTGCCAAAGCAGCTTCAAACGTGAAGGAAAAGCTGCACCCAGGACACAGAGCTTCCTTCCCCACAGCCTGACATTGTTTCACTTCTGACTTGGGAACACATCCAAGGCCTGGAGCATCAGGATGTTCTGTACGTGAGTTAAAAATGAAACTCTTTGATTATAAAAATGGAAGAATGGCTGGAGGAGGGAAACCTATCCTCATTGGTACTTCTATAAATGCAGAAGCGACTGTACTGCACTGTACCGAGTAATTATTATTAAGCATTTGTATAGAACTTTATATTTACAAAGTGCTTTGTAGTCCTTTATATTATTATTCCTCACACAGTGGCCTTATGAGGTAGGTTGGTATTGTTAAATCTATTTTACCTCCCTGCAGGAGATCTCTCTTTCAAGTGCTTTGAAATAAACCTTGAAGAATCAAAACCCTTCAGTGTCTGGAAGAACAAGGTGGAAAAAACCCCATGGTGAAAGTTTGTGCTAAAAAAGAAATCCCAAAGGGAGCCTGTGTGCTAGACAAGGAGATCAGAGCCCATAAAGGGAGCTAGAATTGCATCAATATGAGTTGAAAATAATGGGGAGCCTGACCGTAGTGAGATTCACAGAATAGGATGAATATGGGGCCTGTCTTCTTCTTGGTTTCCTCACAGGCTGATAAACTGTCAATAAGTCCAGTGTTTTACATGGTGTACACATGGGGATGGTGAGTGCCATTTATCTTCATGTTTGGTTCTCATGGCCCCACCTGTAACCGTAATTAACACACTGAGAAAGAAAATACAGTGCCGTTACTTTGGGGTTCCACTATACATCCAAGTTTTAATATTACACAGGAGGAAATTTTAAAATTATCCATAGTTTTCAGAAGATAAAATTTACCCTTTTATTTCTGCTGTAAAAGTGATTTTCATAGCTGGGTGTGGTAGCTCCACCTGTAACTCCAGCATTCAGGAAGCTGAGGCAAGAGGATTGCTACCAGTCTGACTATACAGTGAGTACCAAGCAAGCCTGGGCTTCAGTGTAAGATCTTGGTTTTTTTTTTTTTTTTTTTTTTTTTTTTTTTTTTTCGAGACAGGGTTTCTCTGTGTAGCTTTGCGCCTTTCCTGGAGCTCACTTGGTAGCCCAGGCTGGCCTCGAACTCACAGAGATCCGCCTGCCTCTGCCTCCCGAGTGCTGGGATTAAAGGCGTGCGGCACCAACGCCCGGCAAGATCTTATTTTTAAAAAGAACCTAACTAATTTATATTTGCATGAGAAAAAATGGATAATAAGAAAAAGTCTGAATATTTGGAGAATTTTACCCATATTCCCCACACCTCAAGCAATCGCTATTAAAAACCTTGTGTTTCACTCACATCTTACCAAATATAGTGACATGATTCTGAATATATGTCATAATTGTGCATTTCTTTGTATTTAACATTTGAACTTAAGCATTTCTCTATATTTTATGTAAAACATTTATGACTTTAGTCTTTCTAACTTTTACCAAGTCTTGCAAATTCTAAAGACTTTGGCCTTTGTAACTGGAGTTTTCTGCAGTCCCGCTCGGGCTCACAGCCACTCAGACCCAAGTAAACACATAGAGATTTATATTACTTATAAACTATATGGCCGTGGCAGGCATCTTACTATCTAGTTCTTATGTCTTAAATAAACCCATTTCTATTAATCTATAAGTTGCCACATGGCTTGTGGCTTACCAGTACTTTTATATCTTGCTTCCTCTGTCTGTCTGGTGACTCCTGACTCAGCCTTCTTGTTCCCAGAATTCTCCTCTCTGCTTGTCCTGCCTATACTGTACTTCCTGCCTGGCTACTAACCAATCAGCATTTTATTTATCAACCAAATCAGAGCAACACATTCACAGTATACAGAGCAATATCCACAGCAGGCCTAGAAGAGCAAGTCTTAAAAATAGCATTACTTTGAAAGTCTGGTAGCCTGAACTCCCCCTAGACATGACACCAAACCATCACACTCTGCATGACATGCATCATCAGTCTCAAGGTTCAAATCACATGTGTCTTGGTGGATCCCAAATTGCTTGGCCCTGTCCCCTTCTGAGCTGCAGACTTGTGCAGCCAACTTCCCTCCCAACTTCACCTGAGTGTTGACTGGGCTTGCTTACCTAAAATGGCCAAAACTACACCTGCTCTTCTCAAGGAAGCACCCCAGCAGGCCCATCCCACCTAAGTGAGTAGAACCTCTCTCAGGGCTTCTAGTTGCTCAAGTCCCAAACTAACCATCATTCTCCATCTCCCCATTTTGTCACATCTAGCACACTGTAGGCATCTGCTTCTTAAATAATTGACTCTGAGGCTTAATATTACTTGTAAATGCTCAGCCAGTATCTCAGGCTTATAACTAACTAGCTCTTACACTAAAATTAACCTGTAATTCTTATCTATGTTTAGCCATTTGGCTTGGTACCTTTTCTCAGTACAGTATTCTCATCTTTCTTCCTCTGCATCTGGCTGGTGACTCCTGACTCCACCCTTCCTCTTCCTAGAATTCTCTTAGTCTGGTTGCCCGCCTATACTTTCTGCCTGGCTACTGGCCAATCAGTGTTTTATTAAACCAATTTGAGTGACAAATCTTTACAGTGTACAAGAGCATTATCCCACAGCATTTCTTCTTTTTTTTGTCTAATTAAAAAGAAAGATTTGCCAGGCAGTGGTGGTGCATGCCTTTAGTCCTAACACTTGGGAGTCAGCCAGGTGGATCTCTGTGAGTTAAAGGCCAGCCTGGTCTACAGAGCGAGATCCAAGACAGGCACTAAGATGACACACAGAGAAACCCTGTCATAAAAAAACCAAAAAAAGGGGGGGGGAGGTTTTAACCTTAATATAGTAAAACAAAAACAGTTATTAAGTAAGAATTACAGTAAAAAAAAATCTAATCCATTTGCATTTGACAAAATTATTTAATTATCTATCTTATCTTGGTGAGTCTAAAGTTTTGTATCTAATTTATCTTTTATTATAACTAAAGAAAACTGTAACTATTACTATCTAGTCTTAACTCCATCAAAGACTCCAGAAGGATGTAATGTTGCCTAATGACAGGGACATCAGACTGCCTCTACAGTCATTCAAAGTTCCTCTGCAATGTTGGGGCATCCAACTTTGGCCTACAAGCCTAGCACATCTGACAGACTTATCTATAAAGCAGGATTTTTGAAGGACTCTCCCACCTTGTCTTGGCAAAGTTCTGTAGTCACTTTCTTTTGTGTCTTCCTTGTCCAATTTGTACAGCATACTGTCAGCAGTCAAGGCAAGGGTGGGTTTTTTTGTTTTTTTGTTTTTTTTTGCCCTCATGGCTAGCTTTTGCCATAAAGAAAACAAACTCCATATGGAGTTTCTTCAATGCCCATCATCCTCTTTGAAGTAATTCGTGCTGCCAGGAGACTTCTCTCACTGTTGAGAAAAATGCAAGTCCTTAAAACATTTTAAATGCCACAATCTGTAGGTCTTTGAAGTATTTGAAGATTATCTATCTAATTGAAAAACATCCTTGTATACCTAAAAAACTTAACTAACATGACTATAAGTCTGATTATCATAGATGACTAAAAATCTGTATTTCTTAAGGATATATTACAATTTTAAATGAGTTGCATA
>CABHPR010140498.1:21895-46480 GCA_902168415.1 Peromyscus melanophrys | reverse complement strand
AACAGGTTGAAGAAATGGTACCCATTCAGCATGTTCTGTTCTTTAGGCAGAGAGGCAAGACAAAGTATACACTCCCAGTGCTGATGCAATCAATTCTGTTCATTGGTCAAAGTAGGCCTCATGATTTTCAGGTACAGTAGGAAGAGAACGTATAACCTTTCCAAAGGTAGGAGGCAGAGTATTTGGCAAACACAGATGTAGTTTTCTTCAGACTTTAAGAAATAAGATTGGGCAATACCTTTTTCTGATAATCCAAGGCCTTTCCCCACTTTATTTACAATGGTCATTGAAATATTTCTTAGAAACCAAAGGACCTCTCCAGCTCTAAAATTCATCATAGGCTCCATATCAATTGAGAGAAAGGGCAACTTTTGGAGGCTGAGTCACTGGCATTCTTGTTATTGGAGAGTTCTTATCATCCAACTCTTCTATACAACATTCCTTTAAGCTATTTTTTCCTGTGGCAGACCTTGCTATTTAGGTCTATCTACCATCACTTATTCAGACATATACTATCGTTAACCTCTGACTCTAACTCTCTTTTGTATCCTTCTGATGGAAATTTTGGAGCTACTATAATTTTCCTCATGGTTGTAATACAGTAAAAAGAATACAATATTTTAAGTTGAAGGAAATCTGTTTTGCTATGTCTCAGAACACTGATGTCCCTACCTAGTTTTTTTTTTTTTCCACTTAAGGTAGTAATTGACTCTCCAAGAACCCCAATTATCTCATCTTTCTTTCTTTTTTTTTTGCTTTTTCTTTTCTTTTTCATCTTTCTTATCAATGGCCTCACACAGCTGCTGTGAGAGACTTGAACTAGATAATACATGTAAGGTGCTCCATAAAACCAACAGGAGGAAACATGGTATTTGATGTTGCTGCTGTCACTCCAGGATGTGTTAGAAACACACATTTCCCACATGATATTGATTCCAGGAAACGAGAAATAACAGGAGGTATTATGAAGCTCCAATATGATGTTTTCCTTCCTACTTTCTTGTGAGTAAAATATTCTATTTTGGAAAGAGAGTAAGGGATGAAACAAATGAAAAAATCAAAATCTTCTAACATGTTCATGTGACTTCATCACACTGTGTACATTAAAGATCTGCCTCAATAAAGGAAATTTCTCTCTCCAAGAATCAAGTGCCTTTACCTGCCACTGTCCTTGGTAGAAGTGGCTTTAGATGTAGTCACTTTTTCATCTGTTAGTAATCATTGTAACTGGAGACCTACTAAGGGCTTATTTTGACATGTAAGAGTTCACATTTTTTATAAGCCATGTCACATAAACCTTGATAGAGACAAGACACATTGCCCTAAAGATATCATGAGAATTTCATGATTTGTGTATACATTATCAAAATTTCTACTATGTGGAATAATCACTTTAACATACATGTCAGGAATAGTAGTAACTACACCACCCTAACATACATGTCAGGAATAGCAGTAACTGCACTTCACTAAATAGCATTTTCCTTTTGCAAAGCCCATCCCCATCCCAGTTGAAACTTCCAATGCTTTATCCATAGCAAATATGTGGACTAGGGACATGTTTCTCTACTTTTCCCGCTTACTT
The DNA here is from genome assembly GCA_902168415.1 of Peromyscus melanophrys. Lineage (NCBI taxonomy): Eukaryota > Metazoa > Chordata > Mammalia > Rodentia > Cricetidae > Peromyscus > Peromyscus melanophrys. The sequence continues at coordinate 44,895 of CABHPR010140498.1, read as the reverse complement.
CAGAGGGAAAACATCTGGTTAACCTCATTCATCACAGTGGACTTTTCTGTAGCATGGGGAACTCATGTCCATATTCTTGGCTAGCCTGTTCTTGATAGAAAATCAGAGACCATTAAAAAATGTAAAAAAAAAAAATAGGAAAGCAGATCTCAAAAGTTTTGGTGAAAAGCTAGACATACTTCTTCTAACTGAGAGACTCGAAAGTGGGATATGGCATGTAGTTGATGAGAGATTTCTTTCTATTCTTTTCAAAAAATTAGGGTAGAAATTTATAAAAATGATTCTTGAATAAATGAAATGACTCAAATAATAAGAAAACATAGAGGCATTGATTTAAATCAATCCAACAGTTGGAAGACCTGGAGGATCTTTCTTTCTCCCTGATACTATGTGACTCTCAATGGCATGTTGAATTAGGGAATGAGTGTGTTCTGTGATCTTTTCCTTCTAAATGTGTGTAGTCCTAACTGGAAGATATGATAATATACAAGGGGAAAACTGGGGCTATATTTTAGGCTTAGCTGCACCATTTGGAATCTATATGATCTTTCAATTATCACCATCTATAAAACAAAGATAATAGTTACTGTAAGTCAGTCTTATAGGTAGTTTTGAAGTTTATGTAAGATTGTTGTTTGATAGTCTGAAAGAGTATTTAGGCATAAAATTAAAGATAAGCATATCAGCTGGATCTCTGCTTCAATCTAAAATGCAAGCAACCATAGAAAAGTAGAGAGTTCCCTCCCTACATCTATTCAGGTCAACAGTTACATAAGTGAAAATAAAAGATGCCATTATTAGATTTGGGGTTGAGGCCAGGCCTCAAATTAGCTATGTCATCAAGTATGACCTTCAACTTTTGATCCTTTTGCCTCCACATCCCAGATGCTGCTGGCCACCACCACATCCAGTTTTATGTGATGGTGTGAAATGAACTCAGAACTTCATGCATGCTAGGCAGGCACTGTACCAGCTGAACTATATTCCGAGAAGTACTAGCTATAGCAACTCTACACAGGCCAGAGTTATCTAAAAGGAGGGAACCTTAAATGAGAAATGTCTCCATAAGATCCAGCTCGAAGGCATTTTCTTAATTAGTGAATGACAGAGGGCAAATGATGGCAGAGGGCCCAGCCCATTGTGCATGATGCCATCCCTGGGCTGATGATCCTGGGTTCTGTAATAAAAAAAAAGCTGAGCAAGCCACAAAGAACAAGTCAATAAGCAGCACCCCTCCATGGTCTTGGCATCAGTTCCTGCCTCCAGGTTCCTGTCTTGTTTGAATTCCTGCCCTGACTTCCCTCAGTGATGGACTGTCACCTGGAAGTGTAATTAAAATAAACCCTTTCTCTCCAAGTTACTTTTGGCTATGGTGTTTCATCAAAGTAATGGTAACCCTAAGACAATAACCAAAAACCTTTATTTGATTTTGTTTTAAATTACACTGTGAGCCAAGCCCAGGGCCTCACACATGCTAGGCAAAAACTCCACCACTAAATTGTATCTCTAGCCTCAAATGACTGGACTGTTAAAACTTGGCAAAAGAGGACTCACATTTCAGAACTTTATTTTGCAATCCCAAATTCAAGGCTGAATGTCATACTGCAAGAAGAAATTTAACAGAAGTAAAACTCTACACCTAGACTCGGAATTACAAATACATGAACACAAAAATCAACCAGCAAACAGGTCATGTGAAACATGTCTGGCGTGGTTAGTTGACCACATGGTTAGTAAGACTATCATAGAAAATGTGCACCCCTTTCTCAGAGACAGTCATAAGGGCCCATTGGTCCAGTTTGTGGAATGTAATGGACACATCAAACAGTTACTTTGCTCAATTTGGCACCTGTTCTCCCCTTAATTCAAAAGAGACATTTACAATCTCTAACACGGCCAGTGGATGCTGGGGTGTCAGAGAACTTTGATCTACTGAAAATGTTCAAGGGCCACAGACAACATTAACCTGAGGAATCGGGGTAGTGGGGAAAACACCTTAAGAGCTGTCTTTAAATACTGAAAGGACTGTCAAGTGATGTTATGGGGATTCATTTCACTCTGTGTTATTCCAGGGAGCAAAGAGAGGGCATATTGTAGGCTCAAAGAAACAATCTTGTAACAACACCTCAATCCTTAAGAAGGGCTGTGTGGTGAGAAAGCATGATCTGTATTGGAGATTTCAGCTAAGACTGGCTGCAATCTATTAGGTGATTCACTCAACATACTTTTGATTTGACTGGTCTCTAGGGTCCTTAACAACTCTCAAGGTTTATGAAAACATTAGAAATTTGTCTTTATTTTCAAGTATATTATGTACTTAAATGTTTGTGTTCACTTCTCTTATTACATAGATATCAATAGACAGTTTGCTGTGGAAGTACAATTTTTCTGCCCACAGGACATTTTGAAGAAGCTAGTCAACCCTTAAAAATTGCTGATTTACCATCTTAGAGGTTTCTTTACTCCACAGAAGTAATTTATTGCACACAATTATGATATATAATATATCTGGCTTATTAAGCGTGAAAAAGCCATGTTTCTGCACTATTATGGGTGAGCTTTCTACCTTATAAAGCTTAACGTTCACGGTTAAGGTTACTATGGTAATGGCAACTCAATTCTTTAGGACTATAAATTACTTTTTATTCCTATATGTTAAGTTAGATTCTTTATGTCTGTATAATATCTAACTATTCAAAAGCACCACTGCAGTCAATTCTGTAAAGATAATAAATCAAATAGATTAAAAATGTGTCCCTCAGTGACTATCAGAACAACTGTTTGAAGTAGTCAATATAAGCAAAAGTAGAAGAATTAGTATCTTATGAGAGAGGCATAGAGGCATAGTAGATTGTAACATGTATTGTAGCAAAACATAAAGAGATAGTAAATCATAAACACCATGTTGTAGGTCTGTTACATTTGCTGGGCACTCTGTGGATTAGAGGGGAAGTGAAGACATGCAATGACTCGTGTTTCCTGTGACCATAATAAATACGGCATTTTTTTTTTTTTTACTGATTTTAAATAAATTTTCAGACTTCTTCTCAAAACACTGTTGTAAACAGTCACTATTAGTGGAATTCAATTCTTTTCTAATTTATTTGAGGGCTGCTTCACTTGTCAGTGGAGAAAAGGCAATAATTTGTACACACTGCACTGATGAGCTTCCTCTGTTGCTAGGGAAACATCTAAGAGGTTGTTTATACTACTTACTAGACTTGAAGTTACAATGATTCTGTCATCACTGACACCACAGAGGAGTACAATTATGTTTTATTGAAAAGATTAGGGGGTCATAAAACTCCAGTGGATCTATTTTTGATACTTGGTTAAGGAATTTAAGTTCACTGAGTCCTACTTTTTCTACTTGTAAAAGTACATAATAATGTCCATAAATAATCACTGAAGAGAAAGCTCTTAGGACATTTCATGGCACATGCCCTAGGCTGGCTAAGTGATGAGAGAAGACAGGAACATGTGCCATGCTGACTCAATGCTGATGATTAATGGGGTCAGGTAATCTTCATACTCAAATGCTCTTTGTAGTTTAATTGTACAACCAAAGGGAATGGGAAACTTAGATCATGTTCAGCCAATAATCAAATTTGGATTATTATAATTTGTTTCATTTCCTTAGCTGGATTGAAATTTCCCTGAGGGTAAAGATAACATTTAGTTTGACTTCATGTCTGCAAAAAGAACCTTGCATTTGTAAGATTAAAAAAATTAAAAAATGACTTAGCTTAACATGCCTTAAAAACTACAGGTGAAAATAGAAGTTATTTCTGTTGGCTGGAAACTGTCATGACACAGGCTTAGCGTGAGCATGATGAATGTAATTTAGTTGCATAAAAATGAAATACCACTGCTGAAATGAATAAGAGAACAGTGGCTGAAACCCACTTCCACAGATTAATAGGCCAGTGGTATTTCTTATACACTGTTCCCTAATATTCAAAATTATTAAATATTATGAATATGATATACTATTTCATACATTTTTTCTAATACAATTGATACATCTCTTCAATGCCACATGCATCAACAAACACCCTTTTTGTAATGACTATTGTGTTGCTTGTGAATACATCTCTTCTTATATTGATTGGTAATAGGCTACAGGTAGCCACAACAAATATAACAACAACAACAACAATAAAACTACAGGAAAGTGTATACTATCAGATTGGAAAAAGATACAACAGTGATTATACAGTAATCTCTAACATGCCGATTAGGGGAAATTCAAGAGGAACAGACTGATGATTCAGGAATGCTGGTGCTGATGAGGAAGTTGTCGGAAGTGCATGCAAGAGCACAACCGGCATGACAAAGAGAGATGTTTGCCTAAAAGGCTTAAAACTATTGCAGATGTTAGACGGAATTTCTAATTTCTAAGACTACTTTTGGGGACAAGGGGATCTCTCAAGGCAGCAGCAGTTCACTGTCCAGGACTCAACAAGAGCCAGAGAAGAAGGAAGCATGAAGAATGCAGGACTCTTCTGGTCTCAGACAGGACAGGGCAGCATGAAAGCCTCACCACAGATGGTGCTTTAGTGTGCGGCTGACTTCGTGCAAGCTGGTAGCACTGTAGAGTTTCCCTATGTGCCATATAGACCTGTTGGTATTTGTCCACAATAGTGTAAAACAATATTGCTTTTTGCCTTCTTTATACCACCACAATACTTAAACAAACCACCTAAGTTTCTATCCAGGAAGGCAAAACTTCTTTAAGAATTAGCATTGTTTGTTTTTTGTGTGTTTTTGAATATATACACTCTGATAGAAACTTATGAGTTTTTTTGGGCTAAATTCTCCAAGAATATTCAGTGCCCAGTAGCATAGTTAGCAAAGTCTATTTTCCTTGTTTTTTTTTCCCCATTCTTTGTGTGTATGGTTTCTTGTATCATTTATCTTATTTGATATAACATGATTTCAGTTAGATTTCTAGTGGTCAACATACACATTCGAAGAATCTGAAGCATGTGTAGCACCTCCTATCCAACACTAGTTGCCGTGAAATGATAGTCTCTGAAGGGACACACTGGATGAAAATCATGAGCTTGAGGTGGGGGGTGATGAATGGGAATAAAGAATCATGACAGGTATATGAAGATACCACAATGAAGCCTATTACTTCATACGCTCTTCTCAGAAAATTAATACAAAACAAGAAAATAGAAACAACCACGATATATCAAATGATACTATTAATAAAACCATTCTTTTCAACTCACCCAGTCGTCCAGTTAAGTGTGCTTTCCCAAACTGCAGACTCTCACCTGACTGTTTCACACTTACAAAATAGTCCATACATCTGTAAGCCATATTGAAGTTTGTCCTTCTGTTTTATTTAGCTTTTCTAAATTTCTCAGGCAAGGGGATGTTACATCTCAGAAGCCAGTGCCCCTCCTAATTCTTTCCTCCTTGTTTATTTCCCTCTAATCTGTTAAATTTGCAGTTGTGAGAGAAAATTGGGACACTCCTTAAAAATAAATAAGTAAAGAAGAGAATGACAAAGCTAGAAAGCAAATCCCAACTTAGGGTGCAGATGTGACTAGATCCAATGAGGGAGGGCCGAAGCAGAGAGGGAGAGTAATTGTATGGATACTTTGAGTCACCGAGGTGGTGTTTGTTCATCTGGTCGCATCTCTTACGTGGCTTTGTTTCGTTTAAAGCTCATTTGCCTTTTCCACTTGGAAGTAAAGGCTCAACAGGAGCTGGAACAGGGATTTTGTCTCGGCCTTTCTCAGTCTTCCCGTTCGCAGGCTCGGATCATCCTGCCCTTCTCCAGGCGGGAACTATTTGCAGCAATGTTTCATGCTCTGTGTTCTCTAATTGCCATCCATCTGTTTCCATTAACTCTCAGAGCCGTTTGTCTCATTTAAATATCGTGTTCCTTTTTTTAAACACTTCAAACCAACTTCTAACCTCATACATGTGCATAGCATTTCCAAAGATTTCTGAATCAAAGGAGAGCATCGTTATCTACTTTTTAAAATAATTTTTTAAAGATTATAATATAATTACATCATTTCCCCCCTTTCCTAGCCTCTCTCCAAGGCTTCTTATAAAACTCACCTTGCTCTCTTTCAAATTCATGGCCTTTCTTTACACACACACACACACACACACACACACACACACACACACACACACGTATATGTATATCTCCTGATTGGTACATATAGTGTTACTTGTATGTCTGTTTTCACAGCCAACCCTTAGTATTGAACAAACAATTGGTGCACTCTTCCCTGGGGAAGTTTACACCCATCCAACATGAGTTAGTTGCCTGTGAATCTTTGTGGGAGGTTGAGGCCTCCTTTGTTTCAGCTTGTCTATTGATGTTGCCCTTGACCAGCTCATGTTTAGGCAATGACACTGTGGAGACTTCATGGATGTAGCTAGGTTCTTACACTTCTAGGAGACCCGATCTTACAGCAAACTTCCTCTTCCTCCAGCTCTTATGATGTTTCCACGCCCCCCTCCCACAATTTTCTCTGAGCCTCAGGTGCAGGAGTTGTGTTGTAGATGTATCAATTGGGACTGGGCTCACTTTCTCTTTTTTAAAGAATGTTACTCAGTACCCCTCACACTGTTATATAGTTATTACTTTGATAAGATGATAGTAAGAATGGAATTCTAAGTTCACCTTTTTATAGAATATTTCATAATTTAATGATAAGAGTATTTTCACTGTGATTTAACTTCAATATAACCATCTCAACTGCGTTTCTTCTCTCTCTTTTTTTTAAATTTAGATTTGTGATGTAATAAAACCAGTCAGTAGTTGGAGGTAGTTCAGCAATCCTACAGTGTTTCTCTAAGGATACAAGATAATATTTTAACAACATCCCAGAATACAAATTCATCTTTTTCCATATGAAACAAAGGACTCAATAGAATGTCATGAATAAACAGCCTATGCTATGTTTACTGTGATGAAAGTGGTAACCTGTTTCCCCAGAGGTAACCAGCTGAGGGCAGAACTCTTCCAAATTGCAATGATCTCCCTGACACACTCTTATGTAAAATAGTGTGAGTGTATTAACTACTGTTTATTTAGCACAAACTCAAATATAAGAGCCTAAAGTGACTCCTGAATGTTACTTGTCTATTTGGCAGCTAGCATCTGTCTCCAGTAATCCTGGTATCTCTTTAATCTGTGAAAAGCCACAGGAAAGGAAAGAAGCTTTCATCATATTTTCCTCAGCTCCTGGAAGTCCTGTTTACATCATTTCCACAACTCCTTGTCCCCATACAACTCCTCCCGTGTTTCTGTCACTTCCCTTTCAAATTCATGACCTATTCTTCTTTAGTTAGTATTGTTACACACACTCTCTCTGTCTTTCTCTGTCTCTCTCTGTCTCTGTCTCTGTCTCTCTCTCTCTCTCATCCACACACACACATTGACAGATATAGGTATACACACTTATGTACATATGAATAAAACCTGGAATCCATTTGGTGTTGCTCATATGTGTATGACTTCTTATCATAGGATAACCGATCATGTTCTCTTTCCTGGAGAAGACTGATTCTTCTTCTCTCAGTATCACAGAGCTTTGTGAGATTTCCCCTGTGTGTTAGAATGTCAACACATGTTGTCATTACGCAGGTGTTATATAAGCAACAATATTGTTGAGATTTCCTAAGTACAGTTTCCCTCTTATAGACAGGAGATACTATCTTGAAGCAGATGTCTCAGTCCCGTGGCTCTTAAAACCTCTCTGTCCCCTTTTCTGCAATCTTCCCTAAGCCCCGGGTGTGGGTGTTTTGTTGTGGACATATCAGTTGATGTTGAGCACCCCATAAGCTGTTGTTTTCTGAATGTTGACCAGGTGTGGATTTCTGTAATCATCTCTATCTGCTGCAGAAAGGAGCTTCTTTGTTGAGGGATGAGAGCTACACTTTTTATCTGTGACTTTAAGTATTTAGAATGCAGTTGGAAATTATACCAATTTCAGAAAGAGGCAGAAGTAGGTCCTCCTCTGTGGTCCTTACCAGACGCAGATAGTTGGTTAGGCTTACCAGGATAGTCATAGTACTAGGTATGACTTCCCTTATTGGAACAGGCCAATTTGATATCTGTTGGTTACCCCCTAGATATAAGTACTACTATTCCACCTCTAGGGATATCTTGCTAGGCTGGTCCTTATTGTAGTCCATAGGTTTTACAGTTGGGTAGGACGATCATTACTTTTCACCCTTGGTAGCTTTTATAGCACCTTCAGATACTATGAAAGCTGCTCCTTGGGGAGGAAGCTTCCAGGTTGGTTCCAGTTCTATTACTCCAAATCCTGTGTCTGAAGTGAGTATATGGTGTCTTCAGTAATAGCGTCTTGATGTCAAGTTCTGGGAGGAATCTAAGGAGAACACAATGGTCTATATTGTTTTGGGATCTCTTGGACTCCTAGAACCAACAATTTGAAGGGAAGTTTCCTATGCCTGGCAGTGAGGTTTTATGTCAGATAGTCTATGGCTCCTGTGGGGAGCATTATCACTCCAACTGGTATAACTACATTAAAAATATGTGTGTCTATGCTTTTGCTTATACATGTTACACATTGTGGTAGTTTGATGATTATACACGTTACATGTTGTAGCGGTTTGAATGAAAATGGCCCTCATAGGTCCACAGGGAGAGGCATTTTTAGGAGGTGTGGCTTTGTTGGAGTAGGTGTGGCTTTGTTGGAGGAAGTGTGTCATTGGGGGGTGGGCTTTGAGATCTCAGAAGCTTAAGCCTGCCCCAGTGGCTCACTTGCTCTTCCTGCTGCCTGCAGATGAAGGTCCAGATGTAGAACTTTCAACTACCTCTCCAGCACCATGTCTGCTTTCATGCCACCATACTTCTGATCATGACGATAATGGACTAAACCTCTGAGGCCAGCATCAATTAAATGTTTTCCTTCATAAGAGTTGCCATGGTCATGGTGTCTCATCACAGCAATAAAGCCCTAACTAAGTCATATATATATTTTTAAGTAATCATAAAATAGTGTTTCCTTATGTTTTTTTTAAAATATCCTTAGCATTGTTTATCCTTCTTCCTTCTGTCTTATTTGGGTAGAGTCCCCCATCCCATTTTCCCCATTTTTCCTCTTTATTACACCTGTGTCGTGTTAGCCCTGTCACTTGAACGCCCTCTTGCCCCATTTCTTTTTACTACTCAGGTTTCTTTGGTTACTCTGGGTTACATACATCTAAAGATTCAGAGCTAGGTCGAATAATCACAAGAGAACATGCAGCATTTGTCTTGTTGAACCTGGGTTATATCACTCAGTGTAATATTTTCTAGTTCAGTCCATTTACCTGCAAATCTCATGACATTATCCAGACTCATCAGAACCACTAAAGTTAAGGCAAGAAGAGTTTAACAACCTGAATCAACCCATAACAAATAAGAACTTTGAAATGGCAATAAAAATCCTTCTATCTAAAAAAGCCCAGGCCCAGATGGATTCACTGCAGAATTCTACCAGACATTCAAAGGAAATCTACAATGAATATTTCTTAAATTATTAAAAAAAAAAGAAACCAATGAAACATTTCCAAAATCTTTCTACAAAGACAGCAGTTCTCTATTACCAGGTATAGGCACAACGAGCACCAAACCAAACCACAGACCTATTGCCATGATAACCTTAGATGTAAAAATCCTCAATAAAATACTAGCAAACTGAATACAGGCACATATCAAAAAGATCACCTACCACAGTCAAGATGGCTTTATCCTGGAGATGCAAGGATGACACATGAAAGTCACTAAATGTAATAAATTAAATCCATAGACTTAAAGACAAGACTCAAATTATCTCTCAATAGATGCAGAAAAGGTCTTTGACAAATCTGACGTGGATATATGATAAAAGTCTTAGAGAGAGTTGGACTGGAAGGAACATTCCTCAACATAATGACTATGTGTGACAAACCCATAGCCAACATACCCTAAGTGGAGAAAAACTAAAAGGGAATACATTAAGCTCAGGAATAATACTATTCACTGTCGCTGCTCCTTTTGGGTAATGTGCTTGAAATTCTACCTGGAGCAGTCTGACAAAAACAGAAGATGAAACTGATGCCAGTAGGAAAAGATGTTAAACTATCCCTGTTTGCAGATGATATTATATTATACACAGGAGATCCCAAAACCCCACCAGAAAACTTCTAGCAATGATCAACAATTTCAGAAAAGTGGCAAGAAACAAAATCAAACTGTAAAACAAGTAGTCTTTCTATACTAACAACAAATATATAAGGGCGCATCATATGCATTTTGTATATTCTTCCCTTTGCTCCTTTGCTCATGGAGTCCCTTTGTAGTTTAGTGTTGGTGGGCCACTTTTCCAAGAGACATATGGTTGAAATCAAGCTTAAGTTCAATGCCCTTTAATGGTTCACCTTTCCCCTATAAGCTACTTTACTCTTTAAACATGTTTTAGCCTTTGCTATTCACAGAATCAGGTGTACATTTCTACCTGTCTTTTGTTTTCCAATTGATCTGCAAGGAGAAGGACTTCTATAGTTAATAGTCTCACCCTCTTTTATGCACTCCCATATATAGGAAGTGCTCAGTAAAGTCTTGGAATTTATCTACAGAAAACTTCTTTTATGATAAGAGTCCTGCTTGCCATGACTGAATTTTTATATACCCTAGAACTTAATTATGATGATGTGTTCAGGATCCACTTATGGGATTGCTTTATAAATGAGAATGTTATGTAATGGGAAATTTTGGTATTTCATTAAGTAAATTCTCTGGGATAGTGTCCAAAATGATTCCTCCCTATAATAAGATTTATTCCCAAATCAATACTATTATAGCAACACTACATAACCCACTGAGCCCCTTGTCCCTCTTGCAGTATTTAAATTTGATTTGCAGGTTACTGCTCTACCCCCGCTTAGCTGAAGGCTCGTAATAAAAAGGGAGCACCACTAGGGGTTTGGTATGTTACACAGTCAAGCCCACAGTGCCAGACTTCAGTGTGGGAAATTCCTACCCAGTTTCTACTTATAACAATACTTCCTCTCCAACCTCTACAGCATTATCTTTTTTTCTGAACTCTTTTCCTCTCCTGATGTTGATGTCCCTCTTTCTGTTTAACAATTGCCTCTTCCTAATGTCTGTTTTCATTCACTGTTTTGGGTACTTTTAAGTGTGGGAGTATTTGTTTCTACACACTTTGCATCTTTATCTTTAACTGATTCTGGCAATTGTGGTGATATTTTATTTGTTCTGAAATGTGGTGATATTTTATTTTTGTTGAATTGTGATGATATTTTATTTGTGCGTTAATAAATAAAGCTTGCCTGGAGATCAGGGGGGAAAGGCCAGCCATTTTAAGTAAACAGAGAAGTAAGGCAGCACCTGCCCTTAATCCCTTAGCAGGCAGGATCTTTGTGTGTTCAAGGCCACAGTAGGGAATAGAGTCAAGCGTGGTGACACACGCCTTTAATCCCAGTACCAACCATTGAGGCCTGAAGGTCTGTACAGACATACAGAAAGTGACAGAGCTGTGTAGGAAGAGGAAGTGAGGTAGCTGGGCTAAGAGAGCCAATGAGAGGGCAGAACAGCAAGGCAATAAAAGCATGGGTAGACAGGAAGTAGCTCGCATTTGGAAGCTGCAGAGTTGGTGAGGTAAGGTTGGTTGGTGGCTTTCCCTATTTCCCTGATCTAAGACTTCCACCCCTATATTTGGCTCTGTGTTTTTTATTTAATAAGGCCTTTTAGAAATTCGTCTACAGGCAGTAGTTCTTTGTGCATCATACTAAATTCTCTTCTCAGCCCTGTGATTTTTTTTGTGTGTCATCAGGTTGTGAACAAACACCTGCAATGAGTGAGACCAATTGGATTGGAAACTAACATCTCATGCAATGGATACAGGAAACCATACACACTTTATCCTGCCTTGCTCCCCTCTTCCCAACCCCTCTTTGTCTTCTAGTTTATCATTCTTCAACTTCCTTCCTCTTTCTTTCAGTCAGACACTATGGGTAATTTTCCCATTTTTACTCCTTGAATTTTGAATCAAGTCCATTATATGCCTCAGTGAATTTTCTGATACTATTGGCATCTGATTTAATTGTTTGACAAGAATTGATCTTGGGATTTACCTGTAATTCTTTTTGGCTAGGGTTCAAATCTTGGTTTTCCTGGCAGTCAGTGCCTGAAAGGAAATGCTTGGTTATGAGTGTAATACAGAAAGTTCTTCCAGAGTACATTCACACCATTTGACAAGTAGATTGTGCAAACTGATTCAAGCCTTCTCTTCACTTTTGAATCAGCTCTAGTTTCTAGTAAGGCAAGGAAGTAGTTAAGGGGATCAGGGGCAAAGTGCTCATGGATATTTCAGTACTGCTTCACTCATTCCTGATGTTTTAGGTAATCTGCCCTTGTATAATTGAAAGTCTAGTTTTAAAAGTAATGTGAGGGCTGGTGAGATGTCTCAGTCAGTAAAGGCACCTGCCTCTGAGGCTGATGATCTGTAATCTTCAGCTTTGGACTTCAGCCTCTGTGGACTTGCATAGCCTTTCTTTAAGGAACTTTCAACCTTCAGGCCTGCACTATGACTACACCATTGACTCTCTTTGTTTTCAGGTTTCTCCAGCTTCATGGACTGAACAGCAACTGATATCACCCAGCTTAGCTTTCTAGCCTCTGATCACGCGATCCACCCTGATAAAATCCCCCAAGCACATTTTCACCATTTCTATTACTTGGAGAGCTCTGACTAAAGCAGACATGCTTTAGTATTTGTATTTTTTGTTCATTAAGGAGGCAAAGCTTGCTCTGTAGAGTTAATTTGAGTGACCTTTGTTGCTATGGGATCTTAGAGTTGTCATAAGGCCTGTGTTACATCACCAGCGTGGAGATGGCACCAATCATGCTGCATATTATATCAGAGAAAGCTCTGCCTTATATTATTCACAGGAGAGATGCCCTATAGATTTCCAAACCACAAATGGTATTACCCCCGTGAACAAGCCACACGGTGTATCATAAGACAATCATTTTCACCCCATTTTTGGTAGTTGCACTGAGCCACATACATTGCAACTTTACTTTATAGTTTATCCCATTTTTCTGCAATATCTTTTCTCTTTGCCTCAATTTACTTGATCAAATTTTTATGCTATGGCATCCTTATTTATAAGATACTGTGATTCTATTTGGGAGGTAGAGAGAACATTAAAAATAAATAAGACAATAAGATCACTTGGTCTATTACTTGTGCATAGAAGGAAACTCCCAAATTGCACTGTTGCTGGGAGCACAGCATGAAGATGCTTGTACTCACAGACATCCAGGAAACCAGGACTGTTAATCACTCAGGGATGTCTCCTCCAAGGAGGAAATACCTGTTCTTCCCAGATGGCTGGGAATTGAAGATGATTAATAGCCTGCTGATCTGCGTTATCTGTTGGGCCAGGCCATATCAAGCTCACACATCAGGACTGGAGGTGGCTAGTAATCTAAATGACCCTTACAGCCAGGGGCTCCCTCCGACTCCCTCAACCAGGACCAGAGATACCTAATAGTCTAAATGACCCTTACATTATCTATATAGCCAGAGGCTTCTCCAAGCTCCCACAACCAGGACCAGAGGTAGCTAATAGCCCAAATGACCTCTACACCACCTGTATGGCTGAAATCAGGCCAGATCCTTCCCTAGGCCAGATCCTAGCCTATCTCTAGACACCATCTTCTTGGAAGAACTGACATGTACCCTGAGTTCAGTTTTGATGTAATTATATTTCCTTGTGCACCGGGGTTGTATCACACGGTAGACTTTTTTCCAAATTGTACTATGTTTTAAATATGCTGGCAAAGAACCACCTGTCATCAGACTTCCCAAGTCTAGTCCAGGCTGATGAAGTTAATCTGAAACAAGTTTTCATTCTTGCTTCTTTGAGGTTTGCTTCCCTGCATGGACACCTGCAAGGTACCCCTCACAGTTACTAGAAATGATGACTGAGCACTGAAGAATCACTAAGATTATAGCTGTGCTTCTTCTTTTTTCTTTTTATTAAATTTTTATTATTTTTTAATTTTCCATACAATATATTTCAAGCATATTCTTTCCCCTCCCGTAAGTTCTCCCAGATCCTCCCCACCTCTCTACCCATCAAATTTCACACTTGCTCTTTTCTCCCTCAATAAACAAAAACACAAAACAAACCATCGGGGAAACAAACCATAAACACACACACACACACACACACACACACACACACACACACACACACACACACAAAATCGTGTAGTCCATTTTGTTTTAAGTAACTATTCCTGAGCATGAGACCTGCCCTGGAGTGTGGTTGACATATTCAGTGTCATTCCATTGTAGAAAACTAATTTTCCCTCTCCCAGCAAATATCTGCTGTGGGATGTCGTTGTGTATGCTGTGAATATGTGTTGCTCTGATTGGTTGATTGATAAAATGCTGATTGTCCAGTAGCCAGGCAGGAAGTATAGGCAAAGTGAGGAGACGAGGAGAATTCTGGGAAGAGGAAGGACTGGGTCAGGAGTCACCAGCCAGACACAGAGGAAGCAAGATGTCAAGGCAGAACTGAGAAAAGGTAACAAGCCATGTGGCTAAACATAGATAAAAAATATGGTTTAATTTAAGTGTAAGAGCTAGTCAGAGCTAGTCAGTAATAAGCTTGAGCTAATGGCCAAGCAGTTATAATTAATATAAGCTTCTGAGTGATTATTTTATCAGCGGGCCTTGGGACTGTGGGGGCCTAGTGCGACCAGAGAAACCTTCCTACTACAGATATCAATTGCCAATAGCTTCTTGGTTAGTAGTAGAACTTTGTGTCTGCCTCCTAACTTCCATGCTGGGATTTGTCTATGTTGAATTTTGAATTTGTATAAGTTTTATGTGTGTTGTCATGGTATCTATGAGTTCATATGTGTATCATTCCTGTTGTGTCTGCATGCTGTTTCCTTGGGGTCATTTACCACTTATGGCTCTTACAACCTTTCTACCTCCTCTTCCACATAGATCCCGGAGCTTTGAGGGGCAAGGGTTTAATAAAGACTTCCTATTTAAGACTGTGTGCCCCAAAGTCTCTCACTCTCATCACATTGTCCATTTGTGGGTTTGTGTGTTGATTCTTATCTATTTGAAGAAGTTCTCTGATGAGGGTTGAGCCAGGCACTGATCTACAGGTATATCAATAGGTCTTTGGGAGTCATTTTAGTGCTATGTTCATTTAGAAGAAAAATAGTGTCAGATTTTTTTCCCTAGGTCTATGACCTATCTAGTCTCAGGTTCTTGGCTATTTAAACAGTGTCAGATATGAGTTTCATCTCCCGGAATGGGCCTTAAATCTAATAAAAAAAGCTGGTTGGTTATTCCTATAATGTTTGTGCCAATATTGCATCAGTATATCCTGCAGACAGGTCACTGTTATAGATTGCAGGGTTCAGAGATAGGTGATATTGATGATTTTTTTTTCTGATAGTGTGTATAGTACTTTCCTGCACCAGGAATGATAGTCAGCAGAGGTGAAGCATCCAGTTTGACACCAGCTCAATTTGTATTTGATTATACAAGTAAGTGGTGTCCTCAGCAATGGGGCCTTACTTTCAGGTTGTGGAGGGTAACCAACAACATTGGGAACAGTCTGAAATGTTTGGGGGTTGGGATTCTAAGGGACCCCTTTGGCCAACTACTCAACAAAATGTAATCCATTTTTAATACTCATTTTTACTTGGTAGCATATGCTGTCTGCTTAGGGCATTCTCTTCCCTTGTTATCTGGTAACTCCATTCAATTTATATATTTTAGGGAGATTCTACAGTAGAGGGTTTCCGTATGGCTTTTCACAAGACCCTTATAGTTAGTTGTCCTTCTCCTACTCCCTACTTTGTCCTTCCCTCCAAACCCCCTCCCCCTTCAACCTTCTTGGTCTAGTTTCCTTCTTATCCTTTACAACGCTGTATTCTGTTTCCACATAGTTGTGTTTTAAAAGCAATGTTCTTATGTATAGAGTTAACATGTTTGGAAAGGAAATATTCAAGTATTTATACATTTAAATATAAAATACAATACAGGCCCTTAGACTTGTATGTGAAAATATCTTGAATAATTATGGAGTGAAATTTTCATATGCAGTACTAAAATTATCCCAATAAAAATTAGGCTGGGGATATACCTCAGTGGCAGATCATTTGATTATCAAGGCCCTGGTTTGGATCTCTAGCACTGTAAAAACAAAAGAAAACAAAATAAAGTAAAAGCAAGTCCACTTCATATTAAAATATGTATTATTTTTGGTCTTTTGATACTTAAGTCATAGGTAGTTTTCAAACTTATTATTCAATTATTCTTATAAATCATTCATGTAGGTTTATCTGAAATTTATTATTTAGGAACACTGTATAATTTTTTATTTGTGAAATTTAAAAATTCATAAATTCCATTTATTTTCACACTGTTCAGCATCGTGCACATATTCCCTAATTAATATTGCATGCTGCAGAGAGTTTGAAATTCATCCAGATATCCTTGTGGCCTCCTGTGTTGCTTCTGGGTGTGGAATATTTACAGCCATATGTGTGCAACTAGGATTCTTCTCCTAAATCTACATCTTCACATGTTAGCAACACTACAGCTGAAGCAGCTTTTAATAGAAAATCCAGACAGAGAAATAATCTGCTAGTTTCCTAAAGGAAAACTGTATATGGCATAGGATATGTATACCCACATGGCTTTACAGAGGAAGGAAGGGACCACTTGCACTGGGTTGTCTAATGGCTGCATCTGTGCAAAAAGTGAGCTCAAGTTATTTACTGTGTGGAAACAATCACCCTTCAATTCACCACATAGTAGTTTTGATGATGGGATACCTACTTTATTTATATAGATTGCAATTTGTATGTGTATATTTGGCTATTTGCATGTGTTTGTGGGTAATGCAGAGTGCTGTAGCCTTGCACCTGCAACAAACACACGTGTGAAGATCATAGGACAATTATTGTGTGTCTGTCCTTGCCTTCTATCATGCTTAAGACAGAGTCTGTCTTTGCCACTGCATATACTAGGCTTGTTGATACACGAGCCTCCAGGATTCTCCCATGTCTGCCTTCCATCTTTTTGCAGGAGCTTTGGTATTGCGATATATACCCCTGTGCTTGGCTTTACACGATTCATGTTTAAATTTGAAATAATAACATCCTGAGAGGTGAATGAAATAACATTAGAAATAATAGTGTTGAGCACTTTGCAGCTTGAAGTACTTGCTAATGTTATTTCATTCATTTCTCAGAATGTTATCATTTCTAATTTAAATCTGAAGGAATCTGTAAAGAACTCATTCAAAAGCAGATAACCTGTCATTAGAGTAGCAGGGGTGTGAACAGAGGCCCCTCTGGCTTCTGGCTTCTGCTCTGAATCTCTATCACATATTTGCTGTAATATCCAGCATTGATCAGGAGCATCAGTAAACTGTTGCTAAATAAAGTTTGTTGCATAACGGAAACTATATACATCCATGTAGAGTTTTGACACGATGTCATAATTTATGCATTGTATCATGTGTCCTATATGGGACACATCTACTATTCTAACCTGCACTCCTCCTGTGCTTCACTGTGGTCCCCCTCATTGAAGAAGGAGCTACTCACAAACTACTGCATGTATGCAGGGTATTTACCCTTGATTTTATTAATAACCGTTTAAAAGAAAAATACCATTCAAGAGAATCATCCATATCCCAAGGACCACTCATAGAATTCTTTTTTAAGCACAACCCCATTGCAAATTAACAACTTCATTTTTAAGGTGCATGGATAATAAATATTGCTCAAAGGTTTAGAAGGTGCAATGGGCTTAGTAACTGACCTCATATTGCCCCACTGTTAGAATAACAACAACTTTCAGGTTTACTTGTCTTATAGAAGTACTCAACAAGACTGTCAAATTTTATATATGGAGCTGATGTTTCATTTCTTCAATGAATTCTGATTTTCCTCACTCCAGGACAGGTTTACAACCATCCTGGATAACGCAAATTATCCCAGACCAGAAATGATGAAGGTAGGGCTGAACACTGGACACTGTGGAAGCTCCCCTCTTAGTATTAATATGTAGCCGGAGGATGAAAACCATCAATCTACTTGGGTCTCAAATTTAAAGGAACTGTTTGTTTTCTAAGCCACAATAGTCTGTGACATGTTTTCAATGCAGTCACTTTTTTGAGTTGCATTTTGCTTTCTTTGATTGACATGCATACAAACCTCTTGTTCTTCAGAAATGCCCTCAAGATGAAAAATTTGAAATCACACATAATTCTTATTTTAAAGTAATTATAGAGCAATGAAAATTGCAGAGAAGCACTGTACCAGACTCTGGCTTCAGTTTCTTCCAACGGATTGTCTTACATAACTATAATAAAATGTGAAAGGCAGGACTCAGTGTTCTGTATGAATTTATACTGTTTTGAAACATGTGTAGAACTATATAACCATCAGTATAATCAAGACAAAAGATATCTCCCCCAAACTCTACAGCTACCCTCAACTCCCTATCCCACAATGCCCCAACTCCTGGTAATTAATTTGTTTTCCATCTCTACAAACTGGTCATTCCAAGAATGTTGCATAAATGGACTCACATTGTAAGTCTTTCTTGAGATTGTTTGACTTGTCCCTGAAATCCATCTAATTCGTATCTGTCAATAGCTCATTCTCTATTACTGCTGAGCGTTCCAGCTTTAGGCTATTACAAATAAATAATAATAAGGTTTTGTTTCTCTGGGACAAGTGCCCAGGAGTGCAACTGCTGTGTTGTCCAATATCTGTTCAATTATCTTAAGAAATAGTGTTGGGCATGTTCCCCTCAGTACCACGCAAGAGATGAAGTTTCTCTATCTCCTTGCTAGCCTTCAGTATGGTCACTTTGTACTTACCAGTTCAAGTTTCAGGGTGTTTATCTCATTGTAGTCTTCATTTGGAGTCTCTCAATAGAGGCTCCTTTCTCACCTCCATACTTGCTGTATGTGTGCCCTCTTGAGGAAATCATGCTTTCCTGTCCCCCGCCCCATACCCCCCATTTTCTAACCTGATTAATTTTACTATTTAGTTTTAAGTGAGCTTGATGAACATTTGTCTGTTTGCAAATATTTCCTCATGTGTCATGTCTTTTCATTCTCTTAACATTTTCATTCACAGAGTGAAAGTGTTTGATAAGGTACAATTAATTAATTAGTTTACTTCTCTGGATTTTGCTTTTTGGATTAAGTCTACAAAATGTTCATCAAATTCTATATCATGGAAATGTTCCCCAGGACTATCTTCTAAACAGGTTATATAGTTTTGTATTTAAACCTCTGATTCATTTTCAGTTAATTTGGGTAAATGGAACTTAGGTCAAGGCTTTATGTTTTTGTCTATGGATGTTGTTTGCTTCTAACTATTGAGTTCATAGTCCATTGAATTATTGCCACATTGGTCAAAATCTGAATACTTGTTAGCCTTCTGGTGCCTGACTGGGAGGCAGTGACATCATCTCACTGTTTACCTAGTGGCCTCTGCGGGTCCTGCTGGAATTAGCCTTGTCACCCAAGCCACATTTTAAAAGCCCAACTCTACAATATGTCCTCTGGATCCACCTCAAAGAGAGCAGGTGAGCTTTGTGATTCTCTGAGTAGAAGTTCAGGGCCCTATTTTCCCTCTGTGTTCTCACTTGATATCATCAAAGGGCTCCTCTTAACCAGCTGACAGGGATGCAAGTCCCTGTCATTTTGCCTTTTCCTTCATCAATCTGGAGGGGAAGGAAGCATGTTAGTTTTACAGCCTGTCAAGATCCCATGACTAGACTCTACACCCACTTCTGCTTGTCAGGGCAATAGTACACCATTTTAGGTGTTGTTTGACTAGGGTAAAGCGGTTGTTATAAACATTTTCCATCTTGCTATGCTTCCTGTATCACAATCCTTTGGCATGAGAAGGCAGGCTTCCTTTGGGTGCTTTTTCTTCTTCCTCCTCCTCCTCCTGCTTCTCCTCCTCCCCCTTCCTCCTTTCTTCTTCCTCCTCCTTCTCATTATCCTTCTCCTCCTGCTCCCCCTTTCCTCTTCCTCCTCCTCCTTACCCTTCTTCTTTGCCATATTTTTCCATTAATATCTTCAAATTTCTGGTTTCCTTTTTTTTTTTTTATCCAATGTGGGATATATAGGACAAGAGGAAAATCCAGGGAGCCAATTGCCATGCAAATCCTTTAGATTTGAGTTTTTTAGTTTGTTATCTTTCTTGTTTCTGCCTCTCAGAGTCTTTGCCCAGGATTTTGGTTATACAAAAGAAGGTTTGACTGAAGTCACACACGTATTACTTTATCTTCTTAAAAGAAATCCCAAATTTAATCTTTACATGACATTTCATTATAATGTACATATGACCAATGTCCAAATCTGCCTGTGGTTTTGGGAAATAAAATGTACTTATGTGTGTAATAATGGTGACAGATTTTTGGTATATTCCATGTTCTATGATATTGAAAATTCACAGCAGAACTTCTTCATTAAGAACACTCTTCCTGCCTCAACCAAATGTACCAGCCTCTGCTGACTCCCCATGGGAGGCCTTACCTTTTCGGAGTAGGGAATAGGGGGTGGGTTGGGAGGGGTAAGGCTGGGGGTGGGTGGGAAGAGGGAAGACAGGGGATCTGTGATTGGTATGTGAAATGAATAAAAAATTTCTTAATAAAAAAAGAAAAAAGAACACTCTTCCTCTTCTTTTACTGATGAAGAAATTTGTCTCTGAGTGAATAGGGGACTGGCTTTGGTTACTTTGGTTTTACAGATGTTAGAACCTGAACTTTGTAACTATAGTGCAGCACTGCTTTAGCTATACTTCCAAAGTTTCTTAGCATAACTCGTGGGATGGGGGTTTATGCAGATGTAACTAACCATCTTATTAAATAAGAAACACAGAGCCAATGTAAAGATAAAAGCCCAAGAGGTCAGAGCTAAGAGCCTTACCTGCCTGCTGCAGCTAGCCTCTTCAGCCAAGAGACCTCTCTGAAAGAGAGCTACTTCCTGTGTGTTTGTCTTTATAAAGACTTCCTGTTCTGTCTTCTCATTGGTTGTAAACCCAACCACATGACCGTCTCGTCACTGCCTGTCTGTAGGTCACTCCAGGTCTTCTATGGTTGGTATTGAGATTAAAGGCGTGTGTCTCCAATGCCGGCTGTATCCTTGAACACACAGAGATCTACCTAGTTCTGCCTACCAAGTGCTGGGATTAAAGGCGTGCGCCATGAACGCCCTGGTTTTCGCTATGGCTTGCTAATAGCTCTGACCCCTAGGCAACTTTATTTATTAACATACAAATAAAATCACATTTCAGTACAAATAAAATACCACTATAGGTATAATAGGAGCCAAGAGAAAACTGCTATTTCATGTAGAATGAGACAAAATTCCCTCTCAGGAATGTTCAGCTGTGAATATTGATTTATAATCTTTTGATTTGCTAATAATTTTATAGATATCCAAAATTCTTGAGGAAAATGGCATTTGGAGTTCAAGATAGGAGAATTGGGAGTCATCTGTGGAGCTCCATCTGCAACTGTGTAAGTAGCAGCTACAAAGCCAAGTGGGAATAAAATGAGCAGACTCTGTCAGAACTTTCATCTTTAATATTTATCACCAGATGTACATTTAAAAACACCTGTTTCTGGACACATTGGTTGTGTGAGTCATGGAATAGCTCCCATGAGCCTTTGCAAAATAAAACTGAAATGACAATTGTGTGAAAGCCATCACCCCTGTGCTTCACTGTGGGATGTGCATGTGGATGTGTGGGTGCCCACGGTGGAGATCTGATGCTCCAGCTGCTTAATGGGGTGACTGTGTATTGAGTTCTTTGTTAAGTGGTGAACATAAATGGAAGTGTCTGATCTAGGCTCACCTATGTGGTGTGTCTTGTTATTATTCTACCAGCTTGTACCAATTGTTTCTATTCTTTTGCTTTGCATTTCAGCCGGTTTATATTATTTTATGTTCCAGGTTTGCTTGGATTTTTCTGAAAGGAGGAGCATGTTGCCATGTGAAGAGATAATGGATTTGTGCATCTGCTAAGCTGTCTTGTTCTCACACAGTATCGTCTTATGTACCAGGAAAATAATTCATCATAAAGTCTGTGCTTTTCTCCCCCAGTTCCCTCATCTCCTATCTCCCTTTAAGTCTACATCATATAAACACCTCGAAATGAATAAGGTGATTTTAGGAGGCATTGAAATAAATTTTATAATTCTTTGTGAAGCATTAAAACTTTGCACGATGGGTGGTAGGTACTTAAGAGGACATTCATGTGGTAACACTGAAGGGCTTCTCCAGGACGACAGCATTGTCTCCACTAATAAGTAATATATGTATATTACTGTGTGCATATTTTTGAAAAGTGTTTTAAATGGTATCGTATATGTAAAAAAGAAAGGTGAGGTTATAAAAGTATACCCCCAGTGGATTCTGGGTACAGAGACTCTGCCGGATGAGGATTGCTTAACAGAGACAAAGAGATTGCAAATACCTGGTGGCTGTCATTAGTGCTTAGCACAGCTTTCAATACAGAGTTAGAAACAGCAACTGAAACTCCCTGGTTTGTTTGGAATTTTACATTTTTTTTAATTTTCAAAATTAGCATGCAAGGTATTAGATATCGTTGTGGCATTTTTGAGCAAAGTGTGTTTTAGTAGATTTTCCTCACCTCTACAATCCTCCCTGCTAACTCTGAGGCCACTTGTATCCTCCCTGCCTCCTTCCTTCTTTCATGTCCTGTGTGTCCTCATCTCTGTAAACCTCCCTGCTGACTCTGAGGCCCCTTGTGCCCTCTCTGTCTCCTTCCCTCTGTCACGTCCCATGTTTCCTTTGCCCACTCCACCATCCTACTTCATCACTACCCTTTCTTGTCCTCTTTTCTAGTGGCTTAAGCTTTATACACACACACACACACACACACACACACACACACACACACACACACA
>CABHPR010140498.1:0-21885 GCA_902168415.1 Peromyscus melanophrys | reverse complement strand
ACACACACACACACACACACACACACACACACACACACACACACACACCTGACTAATATTCACATATGAGAGAGAAAATGTAGTTGATTGACCAGACTTCTTCCACAGGCAGAAGAGGACAGCAGTGGACATGTGTCTCCATATTGTGAACTTTTCTAATGCATCTTTTCATCTGGTGGTTATTATATCACATTTGATATAATTTGGGGGAGGTCTTAATACCCTGAGTCCACTGAGCTGTGTGAAGGTACCTGGACACTAATAGTTTATATGTTATTGCAAGCAAACAAACATGAGCATATGATATTTTTGTGCAGGAGCCACAATGTGGTGTTGAATATGTAGACTTCAATTATATCCTGGGTTCCTACTGTTCTTTTCATCATCTTTGGAAGTAGTTAAATTTGACATCAAAGAAGCTAGAATGACAGCTGATTTCCTGTTTTCCTCATGAGATTTTTACATGACTAATGATCATGTCAAACTTCTGCCTCACCACAAATAAAGTCTCCAAATATGTCTAAGCAGTCCTTGGAGCATCTGATGTGGGCCATTCAGTAAGAATATGAATGTATGTGCTCCTGGTCAGTCTCTTCTGCTAGGATGAGACTGTGTCCAGTGGAAGATGTTTAAAACCGAATTTCATGTACCTACCATCCCAGAAATAGTCAAGAAACCAGGAAAATGACAATAACATTCTAATTTGCCTAATGCATTTCAGGAGAAAACAAAAGTAAGAGGCTTTACATTGTTCTTTGTTACTTGGTTTTAGTTTGGTCAAGCTTAGCACTAGCCAACTGTGGAGTGAGAGTCACTTTAGAAATCCGAACAGGAAGTATATCAAGTAAGGTAGGTGTAGGTGCCTTAACTACTCGACAAGGTAAAGAAACCAGAGGTAGAAACTTTAGGAAGAAGTCAGCCCTAGGTAAGAGGGGAAGACATTCTACCCACACGGGAACAAACCTGCTGCCTGCTGCTGGGAGAAGAAAGGCTCTACTGTGGCCTGGCAGAGCTGCCGTCAGTGTATGGAAGGTCTCAGAGATACCTGAACTCTGTTCCCATATTTCCTTGGCACCACAAAAACCAACCAACCAACCAAAAAACAAAACAAAACAAAACACAACACCCGAGAGCAAAAACGGCTTCTTTTCACCCCAGTAGTCTCTCTCCAGTGTCCCTAATTGCCAGACCTGGGAGTGACTCAAAGGCCAAATGAGAGATATGGTCAGCAAAGCCCAGCCTGGTACCACAAGGCAGAACAGAAAGAATGTGTGGAGATGAGGGTCAATAAATAAGAGATAGCACAAACCCGTTCATCTGTCATTTAAGATGTTATGTTATCTCCTTTCTGGCACAATATCCCACAAATCAACAAACTCATAAATCAGGTTTCCCAAATGTGTGTCAAGTTTTAGATGTTATGAATGATTTTGAAAAGGGATATTAAAAAAACAAACATAGATGCTGTTTGTAGTCATCATAAAATCAAATAATGTGAGCACAGGGCAGTTCTTCAGACATCACCATGTCTTGGCTTACAGTGTCTACAGTGGACAGTGTGTCTACTGTCTACAGGGATTCTGGCTGTAGTTTAGTATGTATGTTCTCCTAGAATAACACCTGGGGTTGGTTACTACTGATGAGCCACTTTCTGACCTACAAAGTTCAAACTTTACACTGTTTCTTCTTACCCTGTGCCAACATCTTCCTAAAAAAAAATCCTAATGGAACCAGCCTAGATGTCCATCAACAGATGAATGGAAAATAAAATATGGTACTTATACTCAATGGAATATTATTTAGCTAAGGGGAAAAGTGAAATTTGCAAGAAAATAGATCTATCTGGAAAATGTAATACTAAGTCAAACTCAGAAGGACAGAAAACTGCATTTTCTTTCTCATATGTGGACATTAGTGTGTAATGTATGTGTGTACCTGTGTGTGTGTGTGTGTGTGTGTGTGTGTGTGTGTGTGTGTGTGTGTCTTTGTGTTAGTGTGTATAAACGTGAGTAAAGCCTAAACCCTGGAAAGGAGGACAAGAGAGGGTAAAGATGAAAGCTGAAGAAGGTGCTGGCCTGAGACATGAAAGGGAGGGTACAAGGGTGGTCAGGGCTGGCAGGGAGGTTTGTGGAGATGAGAGAGAAGAAGCTACTAAAATACACTTTGTCAAAAAATGCCATAATGATGCTGGGCAGTGGTAGCACACACCTTTAATCCCAGTACCTGGGAAGCAGAGGCAGGTGGATCTGTTAGTTCCAGGACAGCCTGGTCTACAAAGTGAGTTTAGAACAGCCAGGACTACATGGAGAAACCCTGTCTCAAAAAACCAAAAGGGAAAAAAAAACCATAATGATATCTAATACCTCATATGCTAATTTAAAAACTTTTATACAATTTAAAAATCAAAACAAAACAAGTAGTTTTATTTGCCGTTGGTCCTCACTCTGTACTGAAACTCTGTGTGAAGCACTAGTGACACTCACTAAGTATTTGAAATTTGTTTCTCTTGTTTCCATCAAGCAATACTTATAGGGCAAAATTTCTGTATTCAGAGCTCATTGAGGGCATGCTCCTACAACTTCTCTTTTCTTTTTACCATCTTAAAAAAAGAGAACAAAACAACAACAACAAAGAAAAACCAATACAAGCAAACAAATGAAAAACCAACCAACCTAAATAAATAAATAAATAAATAAATAAATAAATAAATAACGAAACAAACAAGCAAAAACAAAAACAAAAAACCTAGAGCAACTTTGTCAGTCAGGTAGGCTTTAGGCAAAGCATGCTGGTGTATTACTGTAGGGCCTGGATGTCACTCATGAATTCTGCTTTAACATGTGACTGGCTTTTTCCATGATTGCATTCTTTTTTTCTTTTTTTTTTGCTTTGGCTGCCCTCATAATACCCTGGTGTTAAAAAAATATAAACATATAAACATACAAACAAACAAAAAATTAGGCTTTTTCTTTTTTAAAGTATCAATTTTTTGAATTGCTTTGATCTAGGAAACATTACAGCAGGTGTACCAAGCATTGAGTTCTGTGCTAAAACCCTCCCCTCTTCCCCTCAGACAGCCCTCCAGAAGGTGAGGGGCAGGTAGTAGGAATGGACTATTTTCCTGATTTTTCCAAGCCTCTTAAGTTCCAACATTGGCCTTGGAATCAGAGAAGACACAGTTCACCTCTGACTATGAAGACCAAAGTGAAAGCTGGATGTTAAGTTGAAATACTTTTAAATTATTCTTCAGGGAAGATTGATATATTTATCCCCTTCATATTTCCTGATATAATATGAACCATGCCAGGAAAGAATTAATTGTTTACAAAGAGACATTTGCAATGGGTGCTGTTTCCCTTACTTTGCCTGGTCTAAACTCCAGAGTCCTGATTGAAATTGATAGACAGACATGTCTAGGAAGCCATAGGATCTATGATGACACTTGAGCATGTAGTTTTGAAGACAAGAAAGTGACTCCCTTAAAGATAATTCATATATTTATGGCTCCTGTTACCACCAAGGGCCATGTGGATACCAGGGGGCGGGTCAGCCACTTGAGACCATATTGGTGTCCAGAAGACCATAATGCCTCCAGGACCATACTGACCTGGGTGAGCTGCTGCCAGGGTCCATATTTGAGTCTTTGGTCCTGCTGCAGCAGGGATCTGTGTTGATTTCCATGGTCCATGTTACCACAGGGAACTATAGGAACCATGAGTGAGCATGATCCTTCACTAGCCCTGGGAGAGCTAGCCTTGCCTCTCGATGGCCACTATAGCAAAAGAGCTTGTCCCACCCTTCTTGGAAGAGATGGCCCCACTGCTCACCATGGCCATGGCAGAGCTGGCCCAATGGCATGGATATAGAAGAACTGGCTCCACCCCTTGCTTAAGGGAGCCAGTCCCAGGGGCCCGAACTGACCAAGTCAGCTACCACTCAGATACACATCCAAGGCTTTGAGTTCGCCCACCTCAAAATCTACCCCATCTATGACCTGCCAATGTGCCTGAAGGGACTGGACCTGTGGAACCATAGCCACAGGCTCTCCATGACTCAGGAAATCCAAGAGAAGTTTTTGTAAGGGTGCAGTATTGATGGTGTAGCAGAAGTCATAGGCCTTGTACCAGACCAACAACTCATTGCAATGAACATCAGCAACTAAAGCGGAGTGGACAAAAGGGTCTACTGCATGACACACTGCGGTTCCCAATCCCACTAGGAGGAATGAAGAGGTGTTGGAGAGGCAGGAAAGACAGAGCAGCAAAGTGGTTTGTTTGTTTTGTTTTTAATTAATATTTTAAAATTTTCTTTTGGGGGAGACTCTATGAGGGTGAGGAACAGATATAGAGGGACTGGGAAATGAGTGAGGTTGGGGTGCATGATATGAATTTCCCAGAGAATCAATAAAGAGTTATGTTAAAATAAATAAATAATTCATGTCCAAAATATATTTTGTTGTGTGCAATTATTATACAAATGAATGAAATATTACTTTGACACATACAAAGTTTCGTGTAATACATCATTAATATATGGGATTTTCTTCTCCCAGAATGTTCTTTCTTCAGTCATCTGCCTGATTAATTCTTTCTTGTCCATCTAACCTGTGTCCAGATTTCCCCTTTCAGTGAGGTCTGGATGGGACAACTATTTACAAACTGTCCCTCTCCCTTCTCTTAGTCCCACTGTCCCTTCCAGAGCACACACATTTTCTGACATTTAATATCATTTATTCATGTATTACCTTAAAGGCTTTATGGTAATCCTTTCTCTCCTCCCCCTCCTCCCCTCTGCAAAAGAAGTTCCTGGAGAGTAGGCAGTTTTGTCTCCTTGGATCTTCGCTTCATGGATCTTGCACAATAAATATTTGTGGAGTTATTAGCATCAGTTTCGGTTCCTCTACAAGTTAGTGGTCAGTATGGTAAATGATCTTAGTTCTCATAGTGAGTTTTCTTTGGTAGTTTTGCGGCTTCCTCTTCTGTTGCAGAAACCAGCATTTTTATTTTTACAGGCTATCTTGGTTGGTGTCTCATTACTTGGACTCTTCTCAAACTCTGTACACTTGTAGTACAGGCTAAGTGATTGAACTGGAGGCTTTTGATGCCATTGAGATGCCAATGATTGAATTGGGAGGATTCTCTGCTCAACAGTATCTCATACCTAAGTCAACTCTTCTACCTGGGATGTGAAGACACATTGACCGATGGTCAAATTATATCCCTATTCAATATATATGATGAAATAAAATAAATTATTGCCTATTTAGTTGTGTTCCAATATTTATTAAACACCGGTACAACATATCTCAATCACTGCTCTATTTAAAAATGTGTTAGCAATGTACCCTCGATTAGAAGACCAGATAAGGATGTTACCATTCAGCCATCGGCGTTCATGACTCTGATTGCTTACCTTCAAACTCATTATCTTTTAGAATGTCACCACAGAAACTTGGTAGGCTACACCACTGCTTCTTCATAGGGTATCTGTTTTAAATAGAACAGTCTATAATTTAAAGAGAAAAGGTGACCAACGGTGGATATATCCAATACAGAAACTTCTGGGAGTTTTCATATGTTAAGCAGTCTTTCAACATTATATGGTATCACATAACTTATACTAAAAACTATGTAATAATTTATGTTTCACCAAATAATAGTAATGAGATGTACAGCTACTCTAAATTCATTATATCCTTCAACATTTTCATTTTCTTTGTCCTTTCTATGAATTCAACATGGCCATTTCTTTTCATTTTCAGGTAGGGAGACTGTTTAGTGGTTAGATAACTTAAGTCACAAACCAGACAAAGCAGACTAGTGAAAAAAGCATTGACTACCACCCCTTTGCCTGATCTGTCCTGGGGACTCCTCAAAGGATGATTTTGTGATACCATAAGCAAAATGTTTCAGCTCACCCAATGCTAAGCTAACATTAAATGAATCTGAACAGATTATTGTTATTTTACCTACCCTCCTTTTCCTAAGTGTGAAGTTACAGGTCTCCAGATGAAGATGGCAGGAAGTGGATTTCCCCACACTTTGTGGGCATTATCCACACCCCATTCTAGACATTTGAGATAGTGTAGCTTGGATGGCTAGGATGGTGCAAAGCTGTCTTTGGAGGCCTGTGTTCCTCACCAGCTTCCATTGGGTTCTCACCACTCAAGGTCTTCTCTGTGGTCAAGAAGCCAGGTAGGAACATCCATACGTCATGTGCTTTCATGGGGCTGCTTTATTCTTCTCGCCATTCTCTGGAGGTTGTTATAGTGCACCAACACCGGAGGTGGGATTTCCAAGGTAATGATGTCTGACAGACAGCCAAAAATATGAGACAGACATTAAAAAATTATAACTTGAAACCCAGAGTGAACAGCCCATCAGTTCATTCTGTGATTAGGTTAGCTTGACACTTTTCAAAGCACAAATCTAAGTTCTTGAAGTAATTTGTGCTTCGTTTTAGTTTGAAAATGCTCAGTTTTCCTTAGAAGGTTTCTAAGCTTTGTCTTGACTGACAGTCAGTTGAGTTTTGTACTAGAAAAAAGGAGATGATGAGATTAATCATAGTTTCATCTGTCTGGTTTGAGGATCAAACATTGGTAACTGAACTGAGTTCTGGTCTAGTAACAGTTTTTGGTGAAATGGCCAAATTTGGGGCAAGTGGATTTTGTTGTTTTTTGTTTTTTACATTGGTGGTAGCCATCATGACTTCCATATCTAATGGGTTCTCAAAGACTAAGGGAAATTGTCTGGATTGTTGTCACAGTTAAAATCATTTTTAAACTCCCCCCCCCTTTTTTTTTTATTACTGGCAGCCTTTAGGAAAGGGATCACAAACCGAAGAAGGAAAAAGCTATAGGTACCCAAGTGGCAGAGTGGGGAGGAATGATGGGAAAATCTAAACAGGTGGGCCACGAGGCCAGTACTTACTGGGAAGGATGCATACTCTCTATGTACATTAGGCCTGGAAGCTATTCTGTTCTCATCTTGCCAAGGTTAACAGGAGCTACGAAACTCAAGTACATTAAACCTCAGGAGAGGTTGCACAAAACTATAAATATGGGGGAAGCTCAGCCCTATGAAATTGGCAATCACAGTAGTCAATTTACTCATCCCTTTAGGTCAAAGCTTAAAATGAAATATAAGAGGAGGGTGTGTGCATTCTTTTCTTTATCTTTGTTTAAATTGGTACAGCAGGGATTTGTTTATGAAAACAATTCCAGACAAATTACCACAGTTTTACCTACACAACTCATCAAACATGGAGAAGTTGAGCTAGTGCCTACATAGAGCTTTCACCCCTATGTTCTAGTGTCTTTGGTACAGGAAGGTACTCTGCACACTACCAAAAGAGAAGCATAAACACCAAACCAGCCAAAAGTACTTTCATCTACAATGGTATCTTGCCTGCAATATATGCTAGGGCAATGGTGGCCCAGAGTTTTTGGGAGTAACCAACCAATATCTGAGTTGACTTAAGGTCCACTACAGGAGATGGGACCCATATATGACATTGTTTGGGTTGACCAAGAACCTGAGACTAGATAGCTCAGGGATCTAGGGTAAAACCAAATACTACTGGTCTTTAAAGAAATAAAAAAGTATTAATGAAATGACTTCTAATGACATTCTGCTATACTCATTGATCACTGCCTTGTTTAGCCATCATCAGTGAAGCTTCTTTCTATAGTGGGTCTACAAATACAGAGACCCAAAGCCAGACATTAGCAGAGAGTGAGAGACCTCAGTACATTCAGCCCTAAATGGAATTTCTCCATCAAACCACTCTCCTCAGGGTTCAGGGAACCCTGCTTAAGAGGAGGCAGAGTGTAAAAGCCAGAGAGGATGGAGGAAACCAAGAAAACCAGGCCTTCTAAATCAATATGATCAAAGCTCATATGAACAGAGACTACTAAATGGTCTTATTAATAAAAACCCGGAGCCAGATATTGGGGTGAAAGCCGAGAGATCAGAAGAAAAGAACAAGCCACAGCCACAAGTTCTTACCCTAGGAAATCCTCAGCCTAAGAGAGAGCCACTTCCTGTATACCCCTGCCTACATCCTTTCTGTACCTTGCCATCTCACTTCCTCTCTCCATCTAGCTACATCACTTCCTCTTTCCACCCAGCTACATCACTTCCTTTTTCTGCCCAGCTCTATCACTTCCTGTCTGTCTATACAGACCTCCAGACCTCTATGGTTAACTAATGCTGGAATTTAAAGGTGTGTGCCACCACACCTGGCTCTGTTCCCAGTGTGGCCTTGAACTCACAGAGATCTGGATGAATCTCTGCCTCCCGAATGCTAGGGTTAAAGGCGTGTTTTAACATTGCCTGACTTCTATTTTTAATATAGTGGCTGGCTTTTTCCTCTGATCTCCAAGTAAGCTTTATTTATTAGAGCACAAATAAAATGTCATCACAATTATGGCTTCTAGTTAAGTGTTTCTATGGGATTCCTAAATATGTGAATGAGTAGGTCTTTGTTTCTTGTGCCTTCTCTTGTATTCTTTTCCTCATGTTTGTTTTGTCTAAATCCAATGTGTTACTTTTTGTTTATAATGTTATGTCATATTATAATATGTAATACATTATATAATATATATATATATATATATAATTATCACATTTCTCAGAAACACATTTGATGAGGAATTGTACTGAAAGAATGGTCTTGGAACAGATTCAAAAAGGAAAGTTAGACAATTCCTTACTTGATATCAGACTATATTGAAGCTGGCAGAAATGCGATGCAAATGAGGATCATCCACAGGCAAGTGAAAGGGATGTCAGATGTCGGTGTGAGCTCATCACAGACATGGCTGTTCTGCAGAGGCCAAGGATCTCACAGTATCCCAAGGAGGATGGATGGACTCATCAATAAACACAGAACATCACTGTTCATTGTTTATTTATTTTATTGCACTACATTTACCTATTAAATGAAAAATATATAATTTTTAGTTTATTCATTCTCAATGAACATTTTGGGTGTTTATTGATTTCTAATTTAGTTTCATAGTTCCAAGTCATCTCTGAAAATGCATAAAAACTTAAGTATTGGCATATTAACAATGTTTATAAAAGTCAATCCATTTGAGACAATATGAGGCATCATTAACGATGCATATCTAAACTGCATGACCTCTACCTGGTACTCAACCTGAGCAAAATATATAATTGCCTACATGCTGCAGAAGAGCAGGGAACAGAGTCCATTGCCATCTTCTGTATTACAAGTCACCCAAGTGGTCACTATGTTTTGGGGATACACTGTTAGCTAAAACAGAACAGCTCAGCTGCTTTACAGAATGCAAATCAAACCACCAGTTGTTCAAGGAGGTTGCTGGGCCACCTGTCTCTTCCCAGATAACAAAAAGCACAGCACTAAATTGGTGCTAACACAGGCACACATCTTCCTTTCGGATACAAAGATGACTCTACAAACAATTGTACACAATTGCAGACATTTTCAAAAGAAAATTTAAAAGAAGAAGACATGGCATTTTGGAGCATGGTCTTTGCAGAACCATTTGTACAATATGTGATGAAATACACGAACAGAACATGATAAAAATAAAAATAATTGCATTATTTACATATTGAAATATCAAAGTATGAAACACATGCATCTTGCCTCATGGTAAGAGCAGTTAAAGACACTGCTAACTGCATTTGGACAATTAGATCAAAATAGAATGTTCTCAGTCAGAACTCCACAATTCCACCATGGCAGATAGAGCTTTATTTACTAGGGCTGTCAGAACTCCGATGTTAAACTGCAGTAATAGTTGATGTGGCACTTTATAAATAGCATAAATCAAATGAAGAATGAATTACTCATGACTTGTGACCAAAATAAAATAACAATGATAAACCTATCACAAAACTGTCTAGAAATAGAAAAAACTGTCATGAGGGAAAATACTGGAATCAGATTATGCAAAAGGGAAGCTATGACTTTGGAAGGAGAAAACTCAGCTCTTGCATGAAATATTACCTCTAAAGCTATCCTAAAGCTGCGCATGTTGAGTGCCTTGTGCCACTCAAAATAAAGCACACATTAGGTATTTTTGCCTTTAGCATCTAGTTCTTCAAATGATAAACTCAGGGTGTGGTTGCATAATCTATTGGATTCGTGTTTTTATTAGAAGATAATTCAAAAGCACGTTTTTATCTTTTATATGAAATATTTTGAAACAGTATGTTGCTAAAAAATTGAACTCATAATACTTAAGAGTTCTAAATGTTAAAGAAGGAGCTTTGTTAAAAACTGTGTGTGTGCATGTGTGGTGTGCATATGGGCATGTGTGTGTGTGTGTGTGTGTGTGTGTGTGTGTAGGTGTGTGTGCACATGCATGCTTGTGTGCATATGGGTGTATGTATGCATGCATGCATATGGGCATGCGTGTATGAATTTATCTGGGTGAATCCAGGCATGTGTGCTGTGGGATGTTCTGTATGGCAAATGTGTTGCTAATAAAACACTGATTGGCCAGTGGCTAGGCAGGAAAAATAGGCGGGACTAACAGAGAGAATAAAAAGAGCAGGAAGGCAGAAGGAGTCACTGCCTGCTAGCCACCTCCAGGACAAGCAGCATGTAAAGATGCCGGTAAGCCACGAGCCATGTGGCAAGGTAGAGAATTATAGAAATGGATTAATTTAAGATATAAGAACAGTTAGCAAGAAGCCTGCCACAGCCATACAGTTTGTAAGCAGTATAAGTCTCTGTGTTTACTTGGTTGGGTCTGAGCGGCTGTGGGACTGGCAGGTGAAAGAGATTTATCCTGATCGTGGGCCAGGCAGGAAAACTCAAGCAACACATGTGTGTGCCACAGAAGGTGTATGATCAGAAGACACCCTTGGTGTGGGTTCTCACCTTCGACCTTTTTGAGACAGGGTTTCTTAGTTGCTTTTCTCCAGTGTATGCCACATTAGCTGATCTGTGAGCTTCTGGGACTCCTCCTGTGTCTACTTCTCATTTCCCTATAGAGCAGTGGTTCTCAGACTGTGGGTTGTAATGAAGGACACATAGCAGATATCCTGCATATCAGACATTTACATTATGATTCATGACAGTAGCAAAATTGCAGTTATGTAGTAATAATGAAATAATTTTGTGGTTGGGAGTCACCACAACATGAGGAACTATATTAAAGGGTTACAGCATTAAGAAGGCTGAGAACCACTGCTGTAGAAGCTCTGAGGTTACAGATGCTCACAATGTATGCCTGTTACTTACTTGGCTCCTAGGGATTCAAACTTTGGAACTCATACTTGTGCTGCAAGTACTTTTACCCACTGAGCCATGTCCCTGCTCCCAAAGAATAAATTTCTTTGTTAAATATTACAAAAAGTGCTTCCTACATTGAATTACAGGGTACACTTATGTTTTTCTAATTGTTCAGCTATAGCTATAAATTTACAATATTGGGAGAAAAATCAAGATCCAAACAACATAATAATTCATACATTTAGAAGAAGGTGATTCATTGTTGAGAAAAGAAAACATCCTGCAGTCATGCAGGTGGCCAGTTAGAGGCCACAGCTCATTTAACTTCCAGCTCTGTTTTTCTGGAATTAAAGCTACAGTTGCTATGCCTCAGTGTACTTTTAGTAAGCTGTCAGCAGATATTTAGTTTGCATTGGTATTTATATTGAGTAGTTACATTACTCCGTCTGACCTTTGGTTCTCTCCTAGCTCTGTCAGGCTGGCTCAGGGATTTTGTTCTTAGTAAGTAATGTCTGTCCTCCTAAGGTTATGGCAGGTGGAGTATCTCCTACATATGGTTAGTCCTTGTCTTTTAATATTCCTGAGTCACGTTAGATCCTGTTCCATTTTCCCCAAACAGGCAAATCACTAATATCTCTGCACCTGCTCAAGTATCTACATGTTGTAGGTTTATTCCTGCACCCTTCTAGCGTCCTACACAATGCCAGCCACATAGTAGGCACTCAGGACATACACTCTAAAATGCTGTGATCTTCTCCCTCACAAACAGTAGGTTCAGCTAGACAGAGCCAGGAACTCACTGTTTTGGAAGAACTTTGGGATTTCCTCTATTGTCGTTTCCCATTTTACTGCCGCAGAGCATGCGCAGTGTGAGCTGGCTGCCTTGATGGCCCTGTCTCCACACCCCACTTCCCAGCTCATCTGAGTGATGTCAGTGGTGGACGTACAGTTGCCTCTTGGCTACGAAGGCAAGATAGAAAAGCAGATACCCTTTGCATTGTTGATGGAGCCCTCTCTCCTTCCTCTTTATGGCTTTATCTCCCAACATTCCTTTAGGACTTTGGGGGAGCAGCTTCTGCAAGAAAGGTGTCAGTGGGTGCTCTGGTGTCTCACCCATTGGGTCCTGTCCTAGAGACCCTCTATTAATCTTTAGCTGCTACCTGGGTTTCAGCATGGATTTCTCTGTTCAGGGGAAGCTGATTTACTTAACATCACAACTGATACTACACTTCCTCCCCTGGCCCAGTCTTCACCCCATGACTGTCAATAGAATTGCAGGCCTAGCTCCTTTTATCCTCTGGAGAAGCTGTGAAGGGCTGTCTCAGCTCCCAGCTCCCTGTAAAGCACTGGCTATTATCTCTTTTCATTTGAACTTCTATCTTGGTCCATACATGGTCCCTTCACTGTCTTGTGAATATTGTTTCCCCAAACAAACTGCTCCCCCCGCCACCCCCCCCACACTTGCTGCATCTGTTCTATATAGTTTTCATCTCATGTGGAACATAGATTAAAAATAAAACAAATAAAAAAAATACGTTGGTGTGGTCGATTTCAGGCTAGTTTAGCTGATCTGACCAAGCTTTGGCTACTTGGTCTTCATGTTTATTATGAAAATCACATTAGCATTTGCAGAATTTTTATTCAAACAATATGTATGCATATTTTAAAAGCAAAACAGTGCTGCGGTATTTACAATGAAAATAGCAGTGCCCTGTCCCTTGACTCAAAGGACTGAGATCGCAATTTCATGAATTTTTAAACTGCTGTGGTTATTTATTGACATCCTATCACAAAGAATTATGATTTAGATTTCTTCTGCACACTCTTCCATATTCTTTCCCATCATTCTCCCATCAGCTCCAGAGAAATGAATAGTTATTGTTCAGGCTATCCCTGTCAACATGCACCAGTCTCCTAATAATCTTTATTGTCAAACTGCAGACTTCATTTGGGTTTTACTTTGATTTCCTTACTTCTGTTTTTCCTTTGAGGTTGATCATTTCATTTTATGTTCCAAAATTGATTTGTTTAGCTTTTTTTTTTTTTTTTTAAATCTATTGCTGAATGATCAATTCCTAAATACCTCTCAGTATGGCAAAACCTACTGTCCCTCCTTGGCAACAACTAACACCTGTATTGATCCCTCTCCTTCCGCTCTGATGGAGATAGGTTGGATTTGTTCTCCATACCACACAGCTTTCATGTGGAACCCTCTCTTCATTGTTCCTCTGGGACTCGCTGACCCTGTCCTTTCCTACTGACTTCCACTTCTCTTTCCTGTTTACTTTCCCTCCCCCTTTCCTGCTTCTCCCCTCTTGCCCTTCCTTTCCTTCCCAGGGGAAGCTCTGTTGTCTAGACTGGTCTAGAACTTCTGAGCCCACGTGAACCTCCCCCCTAGTCTGCCCAGTAGGTGTAACTACAGGCACATGCTACCATCTCTGGAAATGATATTTTCTGCTTATTTGAGTGCCCTTCTCCCCCAACATAACTCCTTTTGAAAAATCTTATTGATTCCTGAGGCTTTTAAGTTTGAATAATGAGATACCTTGTTGTAGGTCAGTTTTAATTTATTGGGGTTTGAGGAACTCTCTGAATTCATTCAACTTTAAATTTATGTGCTCAGTTTTTGAAAATGTTGGTACTGTTTTATTGATTCTCCCCCCCCCATTTCTTTCTTTTTATTCTGTAATTATTTATCCTATATAATTTGAAATGATTCTTTCACTTAAAATATTTGCAATTTTGAGAATTTCATGATTTTGATCAAGTTCATCCTCTCCATTCCTTCCCCTCAAATTCCCTCCTAATCTCATCTCCTCCTCTTCTTCAACAAAACCAAACAAAACAAACCAAGCCCAGAGTCCGCTGCTCAGTGCCGGCAGTATGTGCGTAGGGCCACGTACCGAGCCTGGGTAGCCTTTCAGAGGCTTCACCCCTCAAGAAAGTTGATCCTCTCCCTGGTAGCCACAAATAGCCAATAGCTCCTCAGCTAAGGTTGGGACTTGAGGCCCAACTTCCTAACCCATGCTTGGATTTTTGTCGGGCTTAATTTTATGCAAGATTTGTGTATGCTGTCGCAATTGCTGTGAGTTAACATATGCGACTGTCCTGTTGTGTCAATTTAACCGTTTCATTGCTGGCGTCCATTATCTCTTGCTGTTACAGTGTTTTTTCCCGCCCCCCTCCCATTTTCTGTAATGAGCCTGGGGTGGAAGTGGTGTTATATATATATATATGTCCCATTTAGGGCTACGTACTCTCAAGTCTTTTCCTCTCTGCATGTTGTATCTACCGAAAGAAGAAGCAACTCCCATGAGGGCTCAGCGATGCACTAATCTATGGGTATAATGATAAGCCGTTAGGAGTTGGTTTAATATTATCCCATTTAGCAGAGTAATAGTAGTTAAGATTCTCCTCTGGAACCTCTAACATATTTAGCCACAGATTCTTGGCCCCCGTAATAGTGCTAGGCACGGATTCTGTCTTGTGGGTCTGGCCTTAAATCCAATCATAAAGTGGTTGATTACCCTGGTAACATTTGTCTCACTGCTGCACAGTGAGCATCTCTTGCCTGCCGGGTATGGTTGTAGCTCACCAGCCTCACAGCTGGGTATGACTGATGATAAGTTTCTCCTCTGGTAGCACGCATAGCACCTTCCAACACAGTGAGAGCTAGCCAGTAGGGAAGAAGCTTCATTGCTCTAGTATTTTCTTTGTCTTTGCCAGTGTTTTTATTAATTTGTTTTACTCTATAAGTAATTAATTTAACTTTGTATTTCAAGTTAAATTGGTTGCTTTGTTTAATCATATTTTAATGTTTATGATTTATTTTGTCCTCTGGCCATCCCTCTACTGTTTTTAAGGTAGCATCCTATTCTTGCCTTACCAATGCCACTATTTCTCTCTCTTTATAGAGAGCTATTATATTTGGTGGAAGTTTTCCTTGGCTTTTCACCTTGTCCTTGCTTCCCACAGTGTTCTTTCATTTGCTTTGTTCTGATACTAGAAGTTAGATTCCATCTATGCAAGTCTGGTGATCTTTGGGTACCCATTTCCATAAACACATGAGACAAAGAAAGACAATTGAGATTTTTTTTGTGAAATGGTGGAACCCACCAACAGTGGCCTCACTGTGGTGGGCACATATGCAGGCATGCATTTCTTAATCCCATTGTAATTGTCAATAGATACTTTCCTTTGGAGTCTTCAGAGAGGGAGGCTTTCAATCAATCCACCTGTCTTCAGTCTTGCCTTATATACTTGATGCCAGAGACAGTTAGTCCCTCCTCTTCCAGTCTTTTGTGGAATTAATTCCAAAAGCTCAATCAGTTTATTTTTTAACCACCCATTCCCACAGTCCCCACCATTTGCCTCTCTTCTCTGCCCAGGCACACAGTAGGTAAGAGAAGGCTAAAACCTAAAATGGTTTCCAATACTTATTTTTCCTTTTTATCAAATTTGTTAATTTATACTACATGCTATAATTTTTAAAATTGTGTGTGTGTGTGTGTGTGTGTGTGTGTGTGTGTGTGTAATACGAACAAGGGTGAAGAGTGTGAATGCTCACATGCATACAGAAGCCAGAGAAGAGTCTTGGGAGTCCTGCTCTATCATTCTCCACCTTATTCAGTGAGAGACTACAAACCTGGAGCTAGCCTGGTGGCCAGAAAACCACAGAGATCCTCCTGTCTCCACTCCCCCTCCCTCTTCTTCTTCCCAATCCTAGGATTACAGTTATGTGCTTTTTCTGGGGGTTCTGTGGACTTGAACTCAGGTTCTTAGGCTCTCAACAAGGCCACACCTCCTAACAGCACCACTCACTATGGGCCAAGCACTCAAACATATGAGTCTATGGCATGGGGAGGGTTGGGCATTCCTATTCAAACCACCATAGAGGGATGGATATTTAGAGAACTCTAATAGATGGAGTTTAATTGTGGCAAGATCATTGGAGTGTGATCGACGGTAAATGAGAGGAGATAATGGGAACTCTATTTTGTAGATGAATTGTTCTCAGCATGAGTTTACACATTTTTATTGTCATTGTTTTGGCCTTTTAGGAAGGAGCAGAGATCTATTGCTGTGTTCAATTCTGTCTTCTTGGTTTGTATCTACCTGGATGAATGTTGAATTTCTAGTAATAGAGCAGTGACTGTCACATGAAGGGGGCTTGCGTGGTGTCTTAGTTAGGGTTTCTATTGCTGTGAAGAGACACCATGACCACAGCAACTCTTATAAAGGAAAACATTTAACTGGGGCTGGCTTTTAGTTTCAGAGATTTAGCCCATTATCACCATGGCAGGAAACATGGCAGCACACAGGCAGACATGGTGCTGGAGAAGGAGCTGAGAGTTCTATATCTGGATCTGCAGGCAGTAGGAAGAGACTATGTGCCACACTAGGCATGGGTTGAGCATATATGAGACCTCAAAGCCTGCCTCCAAAATGACACACTTCCTCCAACAATGCCACATCTACTCCAACAAGGCCACACCTCCTAAGAGTGCCACTCCATATGGGCCAAGCACTCAAACACATGGGTCTATGGGGCCATTCCTATTCAAACCACCATAGAGTGCTATCAAGGAGCCGCAAACAGAGGGAGGTAAATTGTGACAGGATCATCTGAGTATAATCAACTGTAAATGAGATAAAATTAAGAGCAGCTCAAGCATACAACGTCCCAAAATTAGTAGCATTGCTACTTAGATTAAAATATATACAAACTGTTTCAACCATGAAAACACTTCAGTTTCAAAGCTATTCACTAAAAGGCATGAACGTCTGAGCTGGAGTTTTGGTCACTTCCAGGCAGCATTGGAAAAGGAGAAAAAAATAACAAGAAACCACACTACAAAATGGAGTTTCTATTATAGTTAGCTTTGGCTGTCAACTTGACACAACCCACAGTCACCTTGGAAGAGGGAACCTCCATTGAGTAACTACCCAGATCTGATTTTTCTGTGGCCAAGTCTGTGAGATGTTTAAAAATTGCTAATTAATGTAGGATTTATTTAACTGCTATCTCATGTGGGTGGTTCTACTGCTGGGCAGGAAGACTTGGGCTGTGTAAGAAAGGCTCATGAGCAAGCCAGAGGGAGCCAGTCAGTAAGCAACTTACCTCCATGGTTTCTCCTTCAGTTCCTGCCTCCAGTGTCCTGCCTGAGCTCTTCCCTGACTTCCCTCACTGATGGAGTACAACTTGTAGGCTGAGCTAAACCCTTTCCCTAAAATATACAGACACAAAGACACACACACACACACACACGAGAGAGAGAGAGAGAGAGAGAGAGAGAGAGAGAGAGAGAGAGAGAGAGATTTGTTGAATCAAAGAGATGCAAATTATTTTGATGTATGCATGGATATAATTTGCATGGATGTAATTTAACTAAAACTCACCTCAAATCATAGATTATTTCATAATCATAGGACTTTTTGTCAAGGTTTAGAACAGTGGAACTTTAGGGGTTCCTAATGATGGTGAGCTTCATTGAGAGCCACTCCGATGTGAGTAGGTCTGAAATGAACATAGAACATGTTGAAACAGAACACTTCATTGCTTTTCCTCAACTTAAAAAAAAACAGGCAGTTCACATTTAGGAGAGAATTCATAGACATGGGTAGTACCTTGGTAGATTATTAAACATTAACTGGTACATCATTTACATAATATGTTCAAGAAAACTATTGATTAAATAATGAGAGCATTATGTTTACAAGCTTTATTTTCATATTGTACTAAATTATCATCAATTTTATCAACTTCCAGAACACTATCTTCACATCACAGTATTCTAAAAGTCAGAAAGTTACCTTTGTAATATTTTCCCTTGGTAATTAGCAATTTAAAAACTGCAGATGAAAAATCAGAAGATAGTCTCGCATGATGAACAGGGGATGACATTTTAAAAGCTGTAAGTTGTACTACTCTCTTGGGAAATTATATATAGCCTATTTTTAGGAAGATGGGTTTTGAAGTGACATATAGATAACTCATCAGTGTAAAAGCTCAGTTGCTTGATAGCTTTCATATGTTGTGTATGTCTTCAAAAATGATAAAACTGCAGCTACAAAGTTAGCCTAACACATGCCATATTCTGAGCAACATGTGGTCCGGCATACAGGAGTAATCACCAGGGTCTCTGCTGGTGCCTTCAGACAAAGTGAGACATTGTCCCTGTGATGGGGCAGTATCAGTAAATAAAAGTGAAACCTCCACTTCCGCTACCAATTTTTGTCCACTTCTTGTTGTTTAAGCCATGACCTCAATAACATGTTTGGTACTCTCTTTTTCTCTTCTTCCCTCCCTCCCTCTTCCAACCCCCCCCCCCCCCCCGCACACATAATCACACAGAAACTGTCTTTTCTTTACTATAGGTGAGTAAATGAGTGTTAAACGGCTTTGTTTTGACAACTAATTTTGATAAGTTAATTTCACCTTAATAGTTATTTCATAGAGATTAAGCTATGATTTTTCTTTTTGTTGACCTCTTTGGACATTAAATTGATTTATTATTGGCTAAATAAGTTTTGTTTATTTACTCTCAGCAATACTCTATGGAATTGCATAAAAATGTGTTTTTAGTTTTTTAATTTCTTACTAAAACTCCTGAATTTTGCACGCTGGAATATAAACTAAAGAAAAT
Source organism: Peromyscus melanophrys (assembly GCA_902168415.1). NCBI lineage: Eukaryota > Metazoa > Chordata > Mammalia > Rodentia > Cricetidae > Peromyscus > Peromyscus melanophrys. The sequence continues at coordinate 3,007 of CABHPR010140498.1, read as the reverse complement.
GATCACATTTTACAAATTCTAACAGCATATTTAAAATAAATAAGGTAGTGCATAAATTTGATGTTTTCATTCCTCATGTATTCATTCCCTGAGTTCAGTTTATATTTGTGTGAGTATAGTTTAGTGTTGACAACTTCCCACCTTCCCAAGATGGGTCCTATTAATAAAATCTAGGCTGCAATTCTCCCTGGAAGGTAGAAATGGACAAGGGTAAATCATAAAACTTGACCTTGAGTATCACGAACTTCTAGGATGAAGAGTTCTTATATTCCTTGCCATGTGACATTGTGGAAAATGTCACTGCTCTATAGGATGCATTACTTTGCTCTGTCTCTTAAACACCTTTAGTTTAGCTCCATATATTGCCCACTAGTTTTTAAATAGCTGTGTCTATTGAAAAAGAGCTTCACATAATCTATCCAGAAGGCTTGTTCATACATCAAGAAATTATTTGGCACATATTATATATTGCACACTGTTTTAGATGCTGAAAACATACACAGGAACAAACAAAACAGGCACAAACCCAAGACTGTATATTCTTATTACTCTCTATCATTATATTTCATCATATTCTGTCATTTTATTGGGGAAAGATATGTATTAAACAGAATTATTAAGAAACATCTACAGAGACTTAATTTGAAGTTACAATATTAAAGAATAAAACAGTAGGGAAGGAACATACATGATTTAGCAGTGAGAGTAGCTGTCAGATATTAAAGGAGATTCTTTTGAAAATAACAGTTGGGGGAAGGCAGTGTGAACCAGAACACTTCAGATAGAGAAACAAAGCCCTAAGACAGGAGGAACCCATTATTACAAGATGAGTCCAATCTTGCTATAAACCATTGACTACTAGAACAGCAGTTAGAGATGAAGTCTGAGGGATCAAGAATACAAATGAAAAGGGAAACAAATCGAAGGTTTGTTGCTGTGGAATAATTCTTTTGTACACTGTGAATATGTATTACTCTCATTGGTTTAATAAAGAGCCAACTGGCCAATAGCTAGCAGAAAAAGGTTAGATAGGAAAGCCAGACTGAGAGTATGCTAGGAAAGAAGGGCAGAGTCATGGGACCAGCCAGACACAGAAGTAGGAGATGAATATACCATGCTGAAAAAAGGTGCCTCCATGTGGTAGAGCATAGATAAGAAATATGAGTTAATTTAAGTTGAAAGAGCTAGTTAGTAACAAGCCTAAGCTAACAACCGATCATTTATGATTAATAATAAGCCTCTGTGTGGTTATTTGGGAGCCAGCTAGTGGAACAGAGCTGACTGACAGGAGAGAAAAATCCCACCCACAGTTTGTGTCCTGGATGAGCACAGATGCTGCTACCATGCCTTGAGAAAAGGCAGGATGTGGTCTTATGTGTTTTAACAGCATTATGTTGACTGCTAGAATGAGGATGAAATGAAAAGACCAAGGGCAGAGGAGAATAGATAGAAGACTAAGGAATGAATCCAGAGAGAGACTGGTGACATGAACCTGGGTGAAATCAGTGGAGATTCTGGGCTGAGGTTAGCCTTTGAAGACAGCCAAGACTGCATGCAAATAAATGCATGCTGTGGGATGGTCTTTCTGTGCACTGTGAATACATGTTGCTACTATTGGTTAATAAAGAGGCTGTTTTGGCTTATGGCAACACAGGATACAGCCAGGTGTGAAATCCAAGAGAGATACAGGGAAAAGAAAGGCAGAACTGGGGAGATGCTGTGAGCTGACAGGGGAACAAGATGTAATAGAACACAGGTAAAGCCACAAGACACATGGTGATACATAGATTAATATAAATTGGTTAATTTAAGATGTAATAACTAGCTAGCAATAAGCCTGAGTCATAGGCCAAAGAGTTTTTAATTAATATTAAGCCTCTGAGTGATTATTTTATAAAAATGGCTGCTGCCCAGGCAGGACCAGGCAGGACCAAGAAACTCCAATCTACAATTGGTGTCCAGACATTTGATAAGAATTTCCACATAAAACCTGAGAGCTTAAGGAAGGTAAGGTTGTAAAACAGAGCCAAGAACAGCTTCCTAGTTTATGTCACTCATTGCTGGGCCTGGGGTGGGGGGGCTTCAGTGGCAACATGATGGACTCTCAGGGTCTCTCATGGGCCACAAGACAAAGAGGCTTCTCACAGCTGCTGCCTACAGGCTTAGGAACATAGCTATGGGCTTAAAAACACAGACATGCTACCTAATACTACTTCTCAGAACTGGGGAGTTAAATTGACTTGTTGGTACCTGTGCCATGTTGAAAAGTCAAGCAGGGCAGAGTCAGCAGCCAGGGCTGCTGCTTCAGTACTAGCCATGCAGCTTAGCAGTTTAAAAACTTTCCTGGTCAGAAAAGGATTAAAGACACACAATGAAACAGATTCAGACCAAAACAAAACAAAACAGAACAAAACAACAAAACAAAATCTCTCTTGGGTCACAGTCTGTTTAAAAAATATGCATAGGCTTGAAAGAGAAAAGAGAGGGTCTAAGGATATGTTGCTTTGGAAAAGAGGTTCTGCTTTTGTTTCTACAGAAGATGAGAAGCTGTGGATTCCTTCCAGGTTTATATGGTTCCATCAAGGAAGACCCTCTGAGAGGTCTCTGATGGGAGTGATGGCCCAGATGATCCAGCATCCAAAACAGCTTCAAGGTAGCTGGCTGCGATGATGCAGCCTCGCAGACTACTCCAGTCAGTACTTGACCATAATCATAAATTTTCTCAGGATCCACATATGATTGCCAGTGCTCCCAGTCAGTAGGAAGTAGTACAGAAAGCTACACCCAAATTCACAAAACATTGTTTATGAAGGTTTGTTTTTATTTAAAGGGGGATATGGTATAGAAATGATGAAAAAGGTAGATTATTAAACCTACTTTAATCCAAAAAAACAACTGTTAATCTCAAAATACTTTACATTGGTATGGATTTTGGTTTATTAATACAAATTTAAGGTAATTTTATTATACTGTATGTATATTTCTACTCTTGTTTAAGGTATTATGT
>CABHPR010140497.1:0-23133 GCA_902168415.1 Peromyscus melanophrys | reverse complement strand
TGTCTGTCTGTCTGTCTGTCTGTCTGTCTGAGGGCCTTTTGTTTTAAATCTGTGATCTGACATTAATTTGCCTTAAAAGAAAAAAAAAAAAAAACACTTCTAATTCTAAGGTCCAGGGTGTTTCTTCTAAGTCCCTACACATTTTGAAAGGCAGTGTTACATTTTAACAGAAAGGTCCTTCCCTTATTTTAGATATTTTTTTCTTTTCTATCAAGTGACAGTGCTGGAGGAAATGTCACAGTGTGGTTGGCACCCTCATGGTCACACTTTGCTGAGCCCAGGTGTCTTCTTGGGAAGAACTGGCCGTAGGTGGAGGCCCAGAACTTCTTGTGAACTGGAGTTCCTGGCTGGGTGGTAGCAGAACTATCAGGGGATTTCCAGGATACCCGCTTAACGTAAGGGCACAAACGTAATGTTTTTCTCGTGTAATCACAGAAGTTTAGAAGGGAAGCACCTTTCGGCATATTGTCTAGAGCTGACTTCATTTGAGAGGCAAGGTGGGCCCAGTGCCCTGCATGGCAACCTGCCCCGCACTGTGGAGCCTGACATCTGTCACTCAGGGCTGCAGCACCGTGGCTTTTGACCTTCCCAAGGAAGTGTGGCTTAGGGGGCTGGGTGAGGACACCAGGGAAAATCAAACAGAATGCCTTTCTCTCCCAGCTGTTGGTGTGTGTCTCATTAACCACCTCCCAGTCTTTCAGGAAAATTACCTCAAGGAGCCCGTTATTATGGCCCAGGCTTGAAGGGTGACAAATGGTTCTGAGGTTTGATTTCACATCAGAATTTCACACCAGAGCCTCTTGGGTTTGCTTGGCTTAAGTTGAAGGGACTCTTAGAACATGCTGGTTTTTGTTCAGCAATGGGATCTTTCTCCTGAGACATGACCCTGGTGGAGTACAGCATACACCTGTGAGTGGAGCCTGTGTGCTGATGTGCTCTGAGTGGAACTGATTCTGTCCCTGTCCCCCATCAGAAGGTGTGGGAAGAGAGAGCCTGGAACTTCCCTGAAGAGTCATTTGCCTTGGTTTCACTCTGATCTGTTCAGGAGGTCAGACAGTCTGAGACTTGCAGGTGGTGTGTGCATGACCTGCGTGCATATGTGCGTGCTTGCGTGCATTTACCCCTTCTGTTCTCCGGCCTGCATGCATTTTGTGCATGCATGCATGAGTGTACATCCACCCCTTCTGTTCTCTGGCCTGCGTGCATATGTGCATGCATGCATGTACATCCACCTCTTCTGTTCTCTGGCCTTGAAGGTTGTGTCCTTTTGTTTTGAGGTTCACTGTCTGACACTCTGTTGAGCTGTGTAAGTTGAAAGCAGAAAGAACGGAACACGTTATAATCTTTCTGGTGGCCTTTTTTCACCTCTTAGGGAAATCCCAGTGTCACTTAATTGGACGTATCTTTGTTCCTCCAGCTGCTTTAGCCAAATAATAGTAATGATGGGATAATAGTTGACCTCAGAGTCCCCAGACAGCTGCTTAATACATATTCAGTGAGCAGATGAACGACCCAAAGGCCTCTGAGGAAGACACAGCACTAGATGCCGCTGACCCCAGCAGGACATTTTAGGCCTTCCTCCGGCTCTCCTCCTCTTCTTTTCCCGTACATCCACTCTCCCATGGGCCATGTGCGTTTCTGCAGCACCTTCCACAGCAGGAAGGTCCTGGCAGATAGGACTCAGCCTCCCTGTGTTCAGTATTTGCGGATGAAAGCCCCCTGGGACTTTGTCGCTTTGTCATGACTGCTGTCTTCAGTTCAGCATTCCATTGGCTCTAAGGGAGAGGGCCGGGCATTCTGAGCTCCACTGTGGGTATTCAAGGCCACCAGGAAGTCATTTCCCCAAGATATACTGCATTAAGAGTGTGCAGGGCAAGGCAGCTGGGCACCCAAGGTTTCCTGACTCCCACATCTAATTCCAAGACCAGGACTCCAGCCTCTGCTGCAAGGTGTCTTGGGAAGAACTGCTGTCCTTTTACTCTCAGAAGAGGGGATGGATGGAGAGGTCCTGTGCGGGGAAGTCACAATGTCACTCCACCCTCTGGGAGCGTTCCGAGTTCTTTGGCCATTGGGGAAAATGGATCTGGGTTCGCTCCACTGTCTGAAAGGGAGCCCTTGGAGGGGAGTTGGGTCTTCTTTTCCTGCCAGTGGGCATTTCCGGCCTCTGTCCTCTTTGCTCACTGCTGAACGTGGTGCCAGGCAAGTGGCAGGCGGAGCTGCAGGCTAATGAACTTGTCAGCCTCATTCCTGCCTGGTGCTGAGATCTCAGACAGGAGGTTGCCTGTGCCCAGAAAACGTGTCTCTTCTGGAGTTCAGAATATCGGGCATCTGTTTCCACGGTGTTTCTTCCCCAGTTATAGTCATCAACAATGTGAAATTAAATGAAGGCACCCCCTGTCCCGGCGGCGGCGGCTTCTCAAACACATTTATCCCCATATTGTAGCGTCTGTTTTGGCTTCTCCTCCTTGGAAGGGGATTTCTCTGTGCAGATCAGGAGCACAGAGCGCGATTTCCGGGGAAAGCTGAGAATTCAGCCCTGTGCAGTTGGTGATCTCCCGCAAACCAGCATCGCTCGCTGAACCCGGGCCTTCTCATCTGCAAGTGGGTCTGTGTGGGCCAGCCTTGACGATCTAAGGGTTGCAGAAGACTGTATGGCATATGGTGGGTGTCCACGTGGAGGCAGACGTTTTCAGCCTTTGCCCCAGTGACTCATGTACGTGCACTTCCAGAGTTCCCAGGCAGGCTGGTTATCCAGATGATCTGTGGTGCTGAGAAATATCAGCAGCACCCCAACTTGGACCCCTAGACACCTTCTCATGCTCTAGAGGTGGCTCCTCAGTGCTGTTTGACTCCCAGTCACATCTGAGAACTTTGATAGTACAGGGGTTTTTTTTTGTTGTTGTTTTGTTTTTTTGGTTTTTTTGGTTTTTTTTTTTTTTTTTTTTTTTTACTCACCAACCATCTTCAATAGAGTCTAAATAGTGCTGTAGAATAATTGATGTGAGGGTTTTAAACATGGCGGCCATATTCAGGAGATTTGGGCTGAACTCGTGTTCTCAACACGTTATCTCTGCTTGTTGGGACATGTTAAGAAAGTTATTGTTTTGGAGGCCAAGGAGAAGCCCCGCAAGTACATGGCCTGCTTGTAATCCCAGTGCTCGGGAGGTGGGGCTGGGATCCTCAGGATGAGCTGGTTAGCCAAGAGCCTCCCTTAGCAACAGAGTGAGGAGGGATAAAGGAAGACACCAGCGTCAACTTCTGGACACACACACACACACACACATGCACACACACACACACGCACGCACACATGCCTCTGCACATGTGTGTGGACCCCTCCCATTCATACATGTGTATCAGCACATGCATGTATATAGAATCCACACACATTCTCATGCATTTTGAGGTTGGAGACGTAGCTCGGTTAGAGGAATGCTTGTTTACTGTGGAGTTCAATGTCCAGCACCTCATACATCAGACATGGTGGTGCATACTTTCAAGGTCATCCTTAACTGCATAGTAAGTCCAAGGCATGTCTGGGCTATTTGAAACACTAGCTTAAAAAAAAAAAAAACATGTCTAACAAGAAAATCTGTGATGTTTGACTCATTAGAAATGGAAAATTTGGCCGAGCAGAGATGGCACACGCCTTTGATCCCAGAACTCCAGAGGCAGAGACAGGTGGATCTCTGAGTTGGAGGCCAGCCTGGTTTACAGAGCGAGTTCCAGTTCAGCCAGGATTGTTACACAGAGAAACCACGTCTTAAAAACCAGAAAGAAAAGAAAGTTTGTTTTCCTTTTCCTCTGGCTCTTAATGGGCGAGCTCTTACACCTAGAAGACCCACCTACTTCAGAGTCAGGAAGGCTGCCTTAAATTCCGGCTTCAACCTTTTAAAACCTGGAAACTTCATGAAAATGGATTCTGATTCCAGTTTAGAAACTACCTGGTTGCAGGCTGGCTCTCCTCATGAGAATTAAGAAGTGTCTGTGGAACAAAGACAAATACGTCAGAGCAGGAGGCAGAAGACTCCAAACCCGGAAGCATGCCCATTTCTACTTCCTGCTTCTGCGAGCTCCACTGTGTCCTTGAACCTCATGGTGAGCTCTGGTTCCCTTGTCTGCCGGGCCGGGTGTTACGTTATTTCCTTAAGTGTTTTCATATGAAGTATTTTGCGTGTGGCTGTTTTGTAAAACCAGAGACAGCGTAACCTTCCTGCTATCTGCTTCTCCTCTGCCCTCTTGCTGGGTGTTTACCTGTTACCAATATGTTTGAAAAGGAAAATTATTGATAATTACATTTGGTTTTTGCTTTTTAATCCTCTGGAGGCCAGGCAATGCCCAGGCGTTTTGAAGTAGTGGCTGTCCCCTTATTCTATGCCTTGGGCATCTTTAGAAGTCCTCTGAGCCTGGGAGGGAGGGTAGGCACCCATGCCACTGTGGTGTTCACCAAAGCCAGAGCACCTGGGTGTTTTTCTTTGCTCCCCAATCAAAGTCATATGGTGCTGCAGCAAACACTTACCAACCAAGTGTCTTTCCTGAAAATAGATGTTGCTTGGGAATGGGGTGGGCACTGTAAATGTGTTTTGGTACCAGCACATGGGGCTGCCCTCCACAGATTATCTGCATTCAGTGTGTGTGTTTTTACACACACAGTCATTGAGAGTTCGGATGCCGGAATCTGTTGACCTGTCTTTGGGGAAGGTCATAGTTCAGCCCACATGTGACCCTCTAAGTCCCAGAGCCAGCAGGAACTGCAGCTGATTCATGCTTTTATCTAAATCTAGGATAGACTGTTTAAAACTAAGTGTCTGGACAGAGAGCAGACTCCGATGTAGGGATGTGTAGGGAATGCATTCCGTATAGGTATTCTCAATATTTAACCGTTGAGCTAAACACCCTCTTGTCTGTCAGCCTCACACGTTGATCATCCATCCATCCACTTGTATTTGCAGAATATAGAGAGAATGGGTTCTTTATAGATTATCCCAGTGTTTAACCATTGGGAAAAGAACCTTTCATCTATCCATTTCACCTGTTGCTCCATCTAGCCGTCTCCCCATCCATATCTGTCATATTAACCAATGGCTTGTAAGTACCCATTGTGTATCAGTTCTGTGCTAGCTCTTGGGATAAAACGGACAGATCCTCTGTCCTCAAGAAGCCTACAGTCTGGGGTGAAGGATGTTTTCCTAACATTTAAATCAAATTTTTACTTGACACAAGCTTATTTTTATTTTGTTTTGGTCTCTCTTTTGAATTTGAGAAAGCAAGACACCTAACCCATGAGGACATTTCATTTGTTTTCATAAGCCCAAATTCTAGAGTTGGGTTTCATGTTTTGCATAAGTAACTCTTTGCATAGTGTAAATGCTTATTTTGTTAACAGGGGGAAAAGATGGAAGGAAGGACAATTTGGGGAATAGCATCGAATCCTATAAATGTCTCAAAATCTTTGGAATTGTCAAAAGATATGTTTCGACTTCAGAGCACATCATATTCAGAGTCATTCTTTGAATTTTGTTAAACATCAGAAACCTTCCAAACATGATGGGGGCAGTTGGGAAACAGTCCCATGTCTGTAGTTGTCCAGGGACAGTCACATAAATGAACAGTCAAGAGTGGTGTGTTCCACAGATTTGGGGTTTGGTCTCCGTTTTTCCATTTTCCACCTGTTCAATCTTGGGCAAGTTGCTTATCCTTCCCAAGCTTCATTTTCTCTCCTTGTAAGATGAGGGTGAGGGCACCATTTACCTGAGGGAATCATTACAAGAAAGGCATGTGCTCAGAGACGTGAAAACACAGGCCTGGAATGCAGCCAGCCCCCTGTGAAGGCTAGAACGGTTTCTGTGTTTCTGTTTCTAAGGGACAAAGAGATTGGAGGGCTAACAAACAGGAAAATCAAGCACACTGGAGAGGATCCCCGGCCCCAAAATTTGGAATGCAGAATGCTCCACAATTTGAACTCTTTAGCACAGACAAAAAGAAAATTCCACCTCTGACCTCATGTGACAAGTTGAAGTCAAAACAGGCCAGGGCCAACGAGATGGTAAAGGTGACTGCTGCCAAGCCTGAGTTCAAGCACAGGGACCCACAGTAGGAGGAGAGAACTGATGACGGCAAATTCTCCTTTGACCTCCCCACGTGTGCTGTGGCACGTGTGCACCTACGTGCATGCACACGTACAAAATAAATAAAACGTCATGCAAAACAAAACATGGGAGCCCTAAAATGATGTACAAAACTACATTCCGGCTATGTGTATAATATAAATTTCATATTTGTACTTGGGGCCCATCCCAAGATAACTGATTATGAATAGGCAGGTACTCCAACATTTGAAGAAGAAGAAAAAAAAAAAAATCAAACGTTTCCGGTTGGAAGCATTTGAGATCAGGGCTAGTCAACCTGTCCTGGCAGCTAGCAGTGTTAATGGAAATAGCATGTATGATGCCTCTGACATTACACCGCTAATCATCTCCTGAGAAATGCCAGTGCCTCTCAGACAGCCCTGATCTGTGTGCTCGCTGGGGCTGATGGGTATTCAGCAGGTGTGCTGCAGTCTGGAGGAATGTCTGTCTGTCGGCGTCAGTCTGGGGGAGAAGAGAGTGTCAAGCCCGTCAGCTGTGTTACAGGTTTCTGGCTGGCCTGAGTTAGCTTACTGACTTGGGGAAATCCATGTCTAAAATTAATTTCAACAAAGGGCAAACTGGTAATTATGTCTGACATTATTATTATTTTATTTTTTTAAATATAAAAGGCTGACCATGAGTTGGATTTTTAATATAGTGCTTTAGGGAAAGAGTTCAGTGAAGTGGGAATTATTTTCAAGAATACATCTTTTTTTTTTCTTAAGAGGGGGAGGGGTACTTTCTCTTGGTGTTTTTTCTGGAAGGTATTTCTATACACTGTTTATAGAGGCCATGGTCCTTTTTAAATTTAAGGAGCCCAGTTGGCTTCAATGGTAATAAATAAAACCCCATATGGGGGCCAAGGGATAGTTAATTTATGGGCCCAGCTCGTTCCTTAACTTCAGCCAGCTACTTCCTGGGATAGTAGGCCTGACTGATGGCCATCTGACATTTTGAACTGCTAGGGGTGCTTTTGAAGTTCCTCCTGCAGGGCCTGAGGTCTGCCCCTGTGAAGTGTTAATGGGCCTCCTGCTCAGGCTTATTTGAGGGGTGCTTGTTAGAGGAGCCTTGATGGGCCCTCGGGGGCCTCTAAGCTGTCCTCTGCAGGGCTGGCTCTCAGACCTCCGTCCCTCTGCCTTATTGTTTTGATTTGGACTCCTGAGACAATGCCTGTTTTCCTCCTGGGTGTTCCCAGGGCCCAGGCAGCTCTGGATCAGGCAGGACCAGCCAGAGAATGCGCCAGAAGGGCAGACTCCACCCAGCAAGAGCACAGCGGGGCCTGTGCAGCGCATAAACCACAGCTTGGTCTTAAGCAAAAATGGCCACTGTCCAGTAAACACACTCTGTTTTTTCTTTTCCTTGGGTCTCAAAGTCTCCACCTTCCTGCTTTGGGTCCCCAGCGGCCTGGCATTCCAATCTCCACTCCACCACTTGCTCTTCCTAAAAAGGAGAGTCTGTTCCTGTCGCTCTCCTCCCTACAGGCCTTCCATGGAGTCTTCTCGGGCTGATGGTACCTCTCAGATTCCCATGTACCCTGGGCCCGAGCCACAAATGGTGCTGCCTTTGAAAAGACAGGGCTCTGTGACAGACTGTGATTGAGCTCAGATGGTGTTAGGGACTGGGGATGTAGCTCAGTGGTAAAATGCCTGCCTAGTTGTAGTGCAGGGCCTTGGGTTCCATCTCTAGCACCCCAGTAGGTGCCAGGGGTGGGTGGGGTGGGCTCATGAGGTCATTAGGTCAGCCTTACCCTGTGGGGTGTCCTGCTAAGAGGGGAGAAGGTGATACGGACTGCCCTTGCACGCAGGAAGGCCACGTGAGGACACACAGACGCCTAAGAGTGGCCTTGGGAGAAGCCAGCCCTGATGATACCTTATCCTTCAGTGCCAGACCTTGGAGAAAATCACTTTATTGTTGAAGCCATCCAGTCTGTGTGGCTTCTGATATGGCAGTGGGACAAACGTGGTCGTGCTGTGAACATGGGATAGAGTTCTGTCTCTGTAGGATGTCACAGGAGGCCCTTTGTGTCTCTGGCTGCTGTCTGCTTCCAACGCTGGGCAGAAGTCTTCCTGCTTGCACGACAAACAGCGGGTGCTTTAAAGCCAGGTTCTAGGACCTGCTGCTCTGTCGGGCCCACTGAAGCCATCCAGCTCTCTCCCTTGTCCCCTTCCCAGACAAGTGCTTCTTCTCAGGATTCTTCAGCGAGCTTAAAGCCAGGGCTTTGCTTAATGTCAATCCTGGCACCCAGTTGTGTCCCATGGATGTGAATCACAGTGTAATGACTCATTGAACCGGCTAAGGCTTAGTCTCTACTATTCTTGTCTCTAGGACGTCCCCATCAGAGAGGCTAAGTCTCGATTCTCCCTGGGGTGTTGTTGGTACCACACGGGTTTGTCCCTAGAGATAATAATGATGACAGTTACAGAACCCACACTGTTAGCTAGCATGTGTGTATTTATGGTTTTTTGTTTATTTCAGAACTCTGTGTGTGTGTGTGTGTGTGTGTGTGTGTGTGTGTGTGTGTGTATCTCTGTCTCTCTCTGTACCTGTTCCTGACTAGCCTAGTATTCACAATGTAGTCCGTGGTAGCTGCTAACTCACAGCAGTCCTCCTGCCTCAGATTTCTGATTGCTGGAGCCTCTACTCATAGCTAGCTACTATGTTCTGACAGTGGTCTAGATACCAAATAAACTTTAGCTCACCGTGGTACCAGAGTTTATAGGGTCAGACCTGGGGCCAGGCCACTCTAACAAACTAGATTCAACCACCTGTCCTTAATAGTTGTCTCATTTGGGTTACAATTGCTGTGATGAAACACCATAACCAAAGCAAGTTGGAGGGAAAGGGCTTACATTTCCACATCACTGTTCATCATCAAAGGATGTCGGGACAGGAACTCAAACAGGGCAGGAACCTGGAGGCGGGAGCTGATGCAGAGGCCATGGAGGAAAGCTGCTTACTGGCATGCTCACATGGCTTTCTCAGTTTTCTTATAGAACCCAGGACCACCAGCCCAGGGATGGCACCACCCACAATGGGCTGGGCCCTCCTCCATCAATCACTAATTCAGAAAATACCCCTCAGCTGGAGCTTATGGAGGTATTTTCTCAATTAAGATTCCCTCCTTTCAGATGATGACTCTAGCTTGTGTCAAGTTGACATCAAACTATCCAGGACAATAGAATAATTAAACACAAACATCAGTAAAGAGTGGAGAAAGATTTATTCCATGTGGCTACACTGGGAAGAGGACCCAATAAATAGGTCCAGTGACCCAACTCCATCTGTGAGTCCTGACATGAGGTTCATGTGTAAATGGGGGGTAAGAGTTATGGATGACTAAGTTCTGTGACGGTGTGGTCTTGGCCATCGTTGACCCATACTGCTCACGCTCTGCTCTGGCCTCCAGGGTCATTTGTCTAGTTTTCAGAACTATTGAAGTCCACTCCTGGGGTAACCTTCTGTTCTGACTAACTCTCGTGTGCCAACCCTCCTCTTTCCCCAGTTCTGGAGAACCATGGTCTCAGCAGTCTCGTTCTTCAGATCCTCCCGGGACCATTATGGTTTAGTAGATAAATCAGCAGATGTGTATTTCACACGGTCCTATTCTCTGGCTTCCAGTCCAGGAGATGGACTTCCTGCCAGAGTCTTCAGCAGTTTGACCAGAAGGGGCCTTGTCAGGGCATCTGAGCCTTCACCCATCATTCCCTCTGAGAGGAGTGCTTGCTGTCTCTTTTGGCCTGGCAGAGTGGGTGGACTCAATGTCTAGTTCACAGCTCCTTCTGGGAAGGCCTCCCCCGCTCATACATACAGATGATGAGGTGGTCCAGCCACTGCACAGCACTCCATGGGTCATTTATTTACTGGCATCTGGCTAGACTTAATGGATCTCAAAAACCTGCAGGCACAACTCAAACATTGATGTGTCTGATTATTATTATTATTATTATTATTTTAATTTTTAAAAATGATCTTATGTGTATGAGCACCGCTTGGGTACCTGGTGCCTGTGGGGGTCAGAAGAATGTGTCAGATACCCCAGAACTGGAGTTAGAGATGGTTGTGAGCTGCTGTCTGGTGGCTGGGTACTGCGTCTGAGTTTTCTACAAGAGCAGGGAATTGGAGGAGCCATGAGTGATCTTAACTGTTGAGCCGTCTCGCAACCCCAGCACAGCCAGTTATTTTAGGAAAGTGGACTTGTGGCCACATAAGCCTGCTGCCTTTGCATACACCGTGAACTGCACTCCTCACTATGGGCCGTTGATAAGATGGAATAACCCATTGCTTATTGAATATAAGCTTATAGAACAGTCTCATGCCGCAGAGCCACAGTGCCCTGCCTGTCTTCTCACCCTGGCACCGCCCTCCTCTTCCCCTGGAGGGTGCCTGTATCTACCATATGCCTTTGACTGTGGCTCTGTGGGGACATCCCTTCCACAGCCCTATCTCAGGGCTGTTAGATGGAGCTGGTTTGGGTACTATTGTACTCTTCCTTGATGGCCCCAGTCCCTGGAACCCTGAATCTCCCCCAGATTTAAGTACTCTCTTACAAGCTTCCATTGTCCTTGAGACCCATTGCCTCATAGTGCCATGTCCTGCCATGGTAAGTTGTAGAATTGACCATCACCCCACCCTTCCTTTGGAATATGGACAAGAACTGAGGAAGCTGAGAAACCCCACGCTTTGAAGAATTGAAAGTCTATAATGATGTGTGAGTATGATCAGGTTTCCTTGGGCTGTAGATTCACATGCGGTCACCCTCCCCCAGTCCCATCTCCAGGCTCTGCTGGGATCAAGTATACAGTGTGGGGATATTGTAAAGTGTGAGGGGAAGGATGCTCACATTCCGTTTGCTCTGATTCTGAAAATGTCACCAGTGGATCATGGCGACACCTCTGTTTGGACTGAAAATGGATAAATGGTGGACAAAAGCTCCTGGTATCACAAGGGACTTTCTAGACGCATCTTTTTTCAGATCACACTGCCCTGATCTCTAGGGCATGCTATCCCGTGGGTTGGTATTGTTTACTGGGAAAATGGAACACAGAGTCCCATCACCAGCGCTCATCGGCGATAAGAGGAAGGGACTCTGAGGCATCTTCTCCATCAATGGAGTCTCAGGAGCTACTTAGGGACGTCTTCCTTGCACCAGTCCTCAGGCCTGTGGGTAGCAGGCATTTATTCAGAATGAAAGCATACTTTCTCCTGGCTTCCAAATCCCTTCAAAAGGATGAAATTGTCCGTGGGCAAGGAAAGCCTGGCTTAAGAGGTGAATTTTGAGCAGAAATAGAAAACAATAACAACAACAACAACAACAACAAAAAACCCCAAAGTGTGTGATTTTTCTCAGGCTACGGTCTGGTTTCATTCAGAAGCAACTGTAATATTAATAAAATAGTGACAGAGTTGTAAGGTAAATGCACTTACTTGGCAAACTAACATTTCTGTCCTGAAGTCAGTTTCTTGGCTGATGATGTTGCTTATATGAAGGCGAGTGGGAGAAGGCGTATCAAGGGCTCTTCCCCCTAAGTTGGTGTCCTTTGGTGACACTATGTGAACCCTAAAGAAGATACTGACCTTGAAACAGACTTTTGATCACTTACAATGCTCATGCTCAGCCTGACTTCCCTCGGAACAGGAAAAGGTGAGAACACATTTCTAAGACTCCTTCTCCGTGTTCCCAGGCCCTTTGCTGTCCACAGCTCCTACAGAGCTGTTCTGTTGAGTGACTTTTCAACCCGAAGTTGTCACATAGGAGCATCTAGCTGAAGCTTGTAGGGCAGGTGTGTATGTGCACATGCGTGCAAGTGTGTGTGTATTCCTGTTAGATTTCAGTGACTCTGTTGAGTTTGTGGGACAATCACGATCCTCTTTGTGTTTTCCCCTAGGAAGAAAGGGATGAGGCCCATGTAATCTCAGGTTGGCCCCATGTACTTTCCAGTCTGAATGATGCATGGCCTTTAAGTCACTCAATTCCTCTCTGCCAGACTAAAAATATGAGTCTGGGCCCAGCTTCCTGGACCACCATGCACTGTGTCCTCCGGGAGTTGTAATCTGCATGTCCAATGGGGTCCAGGTCCTCAGACCTCTGGGCTACATCTCAGACTGACTCCCTCTGAGCAAGTTGCATTCCAGAAGCATTGTGGAAAGATGTGAGCCTCAGGAACATAAACCTTCCATTTGGACTGTTAGTGTTTAAAAAAAACAAAAAAAACAAAAAAACTTTCTCCTCTCCCATGGCCAAGGTTCCTAGATGTCTAGGGAAATTAACTCTAGATGGGTGCGTCAGGCAGATGGGAGGGCTGGCGGGGTCACAAAGCACAGTGCTTTCTGTGTTTGTGATGACATTCTGTGAACCAGAGGTAACCTCAGAGTTATAAGCCAGTCCATTATTTCCCAAACACTGTCCTGCATTCATTGATGGTACTATAGAGAATTCAATTTATACATATGTTTATGCCGAAGCATATGGAGGAGACCATAGCTTTGGGTTCAAGGTTAATAATAAGCAGATTCATTCTGGAGCCATGTATACAGATGGATTGCAAAGGACAATTCTTTTTATTATATTACATTAACTTTCCTTTATGACATTTGTTAGGTCAGCTCCCTGGCAGTAGGTCAGCTACATTATGGAGGAAATGAGCCTGAGAAGTGGAAGGGAGGCTGTAATGTGATAAAGCTTATCAAGTCAATTTATTATTTTTTTTCTATACAAAATGAAGTCAGCAAAGCTGGACATCTTCCTGCCTGGCAGAGACATGTCAAAGATGGGCTGGAGAAATGTCTCAGTGACAAGGGTTCCTAAAGGCTGAGCCTTGGATGAGACGGCTCAGTGGGCTGAGGCACTTGCTGTCAACCTGAGTTCAACATCATAGGACCTATGTGGTAAAAGGAGAGAACCGACTCCTTCAAGTTGTCCTCTGACCTCCACAGGTGCACGGTGGTGCACACTTACATCTGTGTGTGTATGTGTGTCACACACTCAAAATAAATGGATAAAGGTTAAGCAACATGAAAAGCCTGGATGGTGGTGCTCTGGCGCTCACGAGTCTGCTGACATCTTTGGGAGAAGATTTAATGTCACTTTAGCGTTGGGTGCTCAAACCCTGGAAGCCAGCTTCTCCCCACGGTGGTCACTCTAGAAAGGCTTTTGACCCATTGTGTGGCCCAAGGGACCAGGCCCAGCAGCCCCACAGCCGTGATATGTAAGTCCAAACCCCAGACTCCCTCGCCTGTTGGAGAACACTCACACCACGCTTCCTCCCATTCATCCACTGCCGCCTGTGGTCGTGGCTCACGCTCTTCAGATCGTGACAGGCCGGCACCTGTCTTAGCGCTGCTTCCCATGCCCTCTCACGCCTCTGCAAATTGCAGATACCAACAGCAGCCTCCACGGGGTTCTAAGATTATAAAAATCCTCTTTCTAGAGCCAGCCAGCCAGTATGTGATGGTTGTTATGGTGATGTTTATCTCCTTCCTCCCTGCTGACTGACTGTCCTTTGTAAGGCCTCCTGTCTGGTTCACTCCTGTGTTCCTCCACACCCCCTCTCTGTGTGCCAGCTGATGGGAGAGCTATGTGGCAATAGCTCAGCTTGAATCAGAGGCAGAAGTCCTAAAAATCTTAGCTTCATGGGAGAGAGTTCTAGAAGCCTACAGATCCCTTCAGTGCCAGACTTGGGCAAGCCCGCTACCGTTTTCACTTACACATCACGTTGCACACAGGTGTGTGGGGAGCAGAGCGTGGTTGCTAAGCACATGCTGCCTAGTGGTTTCTAGCATCATGTCGCTTTGGGATGAAGTGGAAAAAGAGCCCAGCTAACAGGCCTAACTTGTCCATCAACTCGGGAAGACATCCTCTGGGACGAGGATAAAGGCCTAAGACACAGAAGTGGTAAACAGCCAGGTCTGATGCAGTGGGATTTGTCCCTGGTACACCCAACCAGGAGGCTTTCCAGCACCAGACAGATCTGCTCCTGAGATGCCTAAGTGTGTCTGTCCATGCCCTGGGGACTGCTCACCCAGGTGAGCTCTCAGGTCCCGTGACTTAGGTTTGTGGAAGCCCCGCGCCTCCTTCGAGCACATTATGTGACTTCATTAGAGAATATAAATCCATTAGAGATGGATTTAAACCCCATTGAGTCCCTGAGGTTTTGTGTTGGTTATGGGACAGAATTTTTTAAATTTATTAACGTTTGTTGTTTTGGGGGCGTGACTTTGCTGCATGTGTGGAGGTCAGAGGACAACTTGGGGGAGTCAGTTCTCTCCTTCCTCTGTGTGGGTCCTGGGGCTTGAACTCAGGTCATCAGGCATGGTGGCAAGGACCTTTATGTACTGAGCCGTCTCCCTGGCCCAGCAGAGGCTTTTGTTAAGGCAATGTGAGTTTTAGGAAGGTTTGGGTTTAGGGGAAAGCTGTGAAGTTGGCACAGAGTTCCCACAAACCCAGTCCCCGCTCCCCTCCGTGACCCTTACGTTACTGTGGTGTGCCAATGTCAGTGTGTTGCCATGAAGCCCAGGCTTCCGTTTCTGTTCCGGGTACCACATTGCCATGGGTTGCCATGGCTCCTGGGGGTGTGGCTGCCGCAGTTTCTGATGTTCTTTGTTTTTGCTCATCTTGACGTCTGTAAGGTGTTTTGGATTCCTTGACTGGGATTTGTCTCCTGCTTTTCTCATGAATTGCTGTGGTTTGGGGGGTCTGAAGAGGGAGATTGGGAGGGACAAAGACATTCTTGTCATATTATATAGAGCAGCCATTCTCAACCTGTAGGTTGTGACCCCTTTGGGGGTATCAGATACCCCATATATCAGATATTTACATTATGATCCATAACAGTAGCAAAATACAGTTATGGTTGGGGGTCACCACAACATGAGGAACTGTACTAAAGGGTCGCAGCATCGGGAAGGTGGAGAACCACTGATGTAGAAGGTGCCTTTTGCCCCATGTGGGTTATCACTGTTTTTCTTGACTTTTGCTCTGCTGAGGGTGGAGTCTAGGGCTTAGTGCCTGCTGGGCAAGTGCTGGCTACTGAGATGGCCCTGAGTTGTGCTGGCTACTGAGATGGCCTGAGTTGACTACTGAGATGCATCTGAGTTGTGCTGACTACTGAGTTGTGCTGGCTACTGAGATGGCCTGAGTTGACTACTGAGATGCATCTGAGTTGTGCTGACTACCGAGATGGCCTGAGTTGACTACTGAGATGCATCTGAGTTGTGCTGACTACCGAGATGGCCTGAGTTGACTACTGAGATGGCCTGAGTTGACTACTGAGATGCCCCTGAGTTGACTACTGAGATGCCCCCTGAGTTGACTACTGAGATGCCCCTGAGTTGACTACTGAGATGCCCCTGAGTTGACTACTGAGATGCACCTTAGTTGTGCTGACTACTGAGTTGTCAGTGGATCCTGACCTCGGTCTTTTGCCTGAATGGTGCCCATCAGGCTTTCCTTTCCAATAAGGCAGTGGCTCCTTCCCCTCTCTCTGTCCCACACACTCCAGGAGGAAGTCGCTGTAAATAAACACAGCTAAGAGCTACGTTCAGGACTGTTTCTTAACTGTGCCTTATCTTTGTCCAGAACTTTCTGTATCCCAAGTCCTACTGGACCCTGCTGTATTTCTGTCCACCACCATATTCCCTTTGTGGGCACAGCCTGAGCTTGTTTCTGTAAGCAGTGTGGGTTAACTGGCCAAATTTCTTGGCCTTGGGGATCCACTCCCCCAGTTCCCAGTGCCTGCCCTAGCTCACATTACAGCGTCTGTCGTGGGGAACACTTGCTAGGTCTGCTTCCAGGGCTTTGAATGACTGGAGCCTCAGAAGTTCAAGCAGGGATGACTGCAAAAAAAAAAAAAAAACAAAAAAAAAACGCCTTAAGTATGCGCTCACTCGTGCAGCCCCCGCAGCCACAGCCCTCACCCAACACCACCCCTGACAAAGAGAGCAGAGACATGAACGTTGTACACAGAGGAGCAGTGTGCACGGGAGAGCAGTGTGCACAGAAGAGCAGTGTGCATGGGAGAGCAGTGTGCACAGTAGCACCCCTGCCCAGGTTGTGTAGCTAGTACATCGCAGAGCTGGGCTACTGGGGTTTTTTTAATTAAAAAAATTAAATTTTTTCCAAAAAAAAAATTAAATTTTTTATTTATTATCTGTGTACACGTGTGCACGTGATGTGTGGGTACGTGGCTTCAGCATATGTGTGGAGGTCAGAGGATGACTTTGTGGCATTAGCCCTCCCCTGACTTTCGTATGGGCGCTGGAGATTGCCCCTAGTTCTCCAGGCATGCTTGGCAAGCCCTTTACAGTGTGGTTAAGATAGAGACTGCCTCCACATAGGAGGGCATCTGTGCGGTCAGATGAGTTATAGGATACGCAGGTCAAAGATGAAGTTCCTGATACTAGAAGGAGCTGAGGGCAAAGACAAGGAGGACAGTGTCACACCCCGAGACCATCCACACCAAGACAGCGTAATGCACACCAAAGCATCAGCTGAGAAGCCTACTTACCTTTGCAGGCTTTTTAACTTTTTTATTTTTATTCTTTTATTTTTATTTTTTTCGAGACAGGGTTTCTCTGTGTAGTGTTGATGCCTGTCCTGGATCTCACTCTGTAGACCAGGCTGGCCTCGAACTCACAGAGATCTGCCTGGCTCTGCCTCCCAAGTACATTAAAGACGTGCGCCACCACCGCCCGGCTCTTAACTTTTTTTTTTTTTAACAGTTATTTAAACCCAAGACTCAAGATCACTAATGAAATCAGTAAATAGGCTGCTGTTGGGTTGGCTTATGCCTTCAAGATTTTGTTTTTTCCTCTGTGACGGGATCTCACTCTGTAGCCTCTGCTGGCCTGCAACTCACTCTGTAGCCCAGGCTAGCCTCAAACTCTACAGTCTTCCTGCCTCAGCCTTCCAAGTGCTAAGATTACAGATATGAGCCACCACATCCCTGAAACTTTTTTTTTTTAACTGTAATTTAGGAGTCATAAAGGAATGTAGGTGGCAGCTTAGGTTCTTTTTAGGGAAGCATGATTAATTTCTAGACTTTCACATCTACCTTCATTTCTTTTAGTAGTATTAGCAGGTAGTGTTAGGGGAGAGCTGTGTTATTCTCTTGCAAAGAGAGAGAATATGAGTAAGTCAATGAGGGTGAGCATGTGTGTGAGTTTGGGGGACCTAGGCTTTGGGTCTCAGGGCAGATTGTGGCCTGTGGCCCCTTTCCTGTCCTTGTTAGCCCTCACCTGGGTGAGCTTCATTCACATTTACGCCTCAGCAAAATCCAATCAATTGACCATGTGTCAAAGACCATGGCGAACAATTGCCGGTGGGTAAAAACCATAGTGTTAGTGGATCCGGAATGGCCCAGCTCCAGCCGCTCTAATTACAAAGCTAATGAGAGATGGAGGCCAGGGCTTCAGATGGCTTGGTGAGCCAGGGAGTTGTAATTCGCCCCAATGTTGTCCTCACATGTCTTCTCCTGGGAACGTGTGTGTGTGTGTGTGTGTGTGTGTGTGTGTGTGTGTGTGTGTGTGTACACATGTATTCACTCCCATGAGTGTTCCTGTGTGTGTTCCAGTGAAGGAGTCTACTGGAAAATGAGCTTTTTATCTAAGATGTGACTTCCTGAGTTAAGACTGAAGTCAGGTCAGAAAAATGCTCTTTTTCCATCAACTCTGCAGCGTTTAAATCACAAAAAGCAAAAGGGCAGAACTTGCAGCTCACATTCAGCCCAGATCTCCTGAAATATCTAAATGCATGTGACACTTAGGCTTTTATTCCAGAGAATGTTTTCAGAATAAGTCAAGTCGTTAGGCCCAGAGACGGGGTCCAGAAGCCCTCTAAAAACACATGCAGATTCTGGGCGCCTGCTCATGCACAATTTTTTAAGTTTGTGTTGGCCCTGCTGATGCGCTCTTCTTTTCTGATAAATGTCTTTGGCTTTGCCCTGGAGATACAGAGGTCCTTGAGGTGACCTGCATGGAATTGTCAACATCATGTATCTGTGAAGTTAGCATGATAAATGACAATCTGGCTTGACATCAGTATGTGTGTGTGTGTGTGTCTGTGTGTGTCTGTGTGTGTGTGTCTGTGTGTGTCTGTGCTTCTAAGAGGCTGCAAGATTCTCTCCTTAAGTTGCTGTGGGGCTGGGTGTTTGGTTCAGTGGTAAGGCACTTGCATAGAACGTACAGAGCCTGGGGTTCCATCCTCAGTACCAGAAGAAAAAAAAAAAAACCACCATCGACAACAAAAATCTGGATTGTGTTCGGCTTGTCCTACGATCTGTGTAGTTTCTCTGTAGCAATGGTATTTTTGCTACAGTTTGCTACCTTCCTTATCTGATCTATATACAATGCTCTCTAATTTTTAAAAATTCAAATGGAATTTTAGCTATCACCTTTTGCTCAAATCATGTAGGTCCTGGGTAGGGTATTTACTCAGATTGCATTTGTCTGAATTCTAGAGCCAGGGGAACTGGGGATACAGTGGAGAGAAGGCCACTGAGCACCGTGTTACTTCTGGGCAGCTGGTCTGAGGGGAGACAAAGTGTGCCCTGGGAGTGCAGAGTGCCCAGTGCCTGCTGGCAGGCCCTGAGAGATGATTGGGTGACACTCATTTACTGTCCACCAACTTTCAGGTCCATTTTTGTTTTCAGCATCTTGGGTTTCTAGGACCAAGTTGAGATTAACTGCTAACTTCATCTTTCCTTGGGAAAAGTGTGCTGTGCTATTAAATACCAGTGCTGTCCATTGTGGAAAGTGCAAATGTTAAAAGCATGTGACCATTGGCTGGAGAGTTGATTCTGGTCATGAGCACTGGCTGCTCTTCCAGAAGGCCTGGCTTTGATTCCCGGCACCCACATGGCAGCTCACAACCATCTGTAACACAAGTTTCAGGGGATCCAGTGCCCTCTTCTGGTCTTCAAAGGTACCAGGCACACATGTGGTGCATAGACATACATGTAGACAAAACACCCATATACATAAAATAAAAATAAAAACAACAACAATAATAAAAAACTACATATGACTGTTGGAACAGTATGTTTATTCCTCAAAAATTAAGCACAAAATTATCATAAGGGCTGGCATCCACTTCTCTGGCTTATCTATAAAAAAAGTGAGTGTCTGACCCAACAGTATGAACTGGAAGTGACTTCCATACACCCATTTTAAAGCAGCATTATTCACATGCTCAAGCTCTGAGTTCCATCTCCAGCACCCCATAAAACTGGCATGGTGGGGCATACCTGCAACCCCAGGATTCAGGAGGTGGAGGCCAGAGGATCAGTTCAAAGTCGTCTTTTGGCTATGTAGAACATTAAAGGCCGGGCTGGGATACACGAAACCTTGTCTCAGAAACAAATGAAACCAAAAAGAATGTCTGACGCATTCTGCAACATGGTAAACTGTGAGGATGTCATGCTAAGTGAAATAAGCCAGACAGTGGGGAAAAGGCTGCATGATTCATGTATTTGGTAATTCTAGCACAGCCAGATTCACAAGCACAGAAAGTAGAATGCTTTGAAAAGGGGGAAGTGGGGAGTTACTGTTTCATGGGTATGGAGTTTCATTTGGCCAAAAGCAAATGATTGTACAGCAGGGTAATTACATGTAATGCTACCCAAATGTACACGTGAAAACGAAGGCAGTGAGGTCACCAATATGGTTCAGTCGGTAAAGGTACCCCGGAGCCGGACAACCCGAGTTTGATCTTCAAGATCTGTGTAGTGGAAGGAGGGAATCGATTTCCTCAAAAAGTCCACAGACACCAATACATGCACCCACATGCTATTATAAACCCGGACCAGAAGCCTGGTGTGGTGGTGCACGCCTTTAATCCCGGCAATCTGGAGGCGGATCTCTGTCACTTCGAGTCCAGCCTGGTCTACAGAGCGAGTTCCAGGACAGCCAGGGCTACACAGAGAAACCCTGTCTCAGAAAACAACAAACAAACAACAGATCATTTTGAGAAGGGCACTTTGGGCACTGGTATGTGCTCAAGTAAATCGGCACAGAACCCAGGGCGCCCCACACCCACGTTCTTGCACAGCATCTGTATTCTAGAAGTATTTGTGGAGACTGTGGTTTCTAGGCTGGGCGAGGGAACAAGAGAGAAGACTGTTGTGTTTGTACCAGGGAGCTTCATTATCTATTAAAAAATAAAATCTGTTACAGCTGATGGCTGTGAAGATAGATATATAAAATAAATAATATTTGTCGATACAAACGTGCATTCCTTTTGGAGCCACGAAAGAGTTGTTTCTCTGAAGAGCGTGCTGCTGCTGCTCTCTCCCAACCTCTTTGTGGTGGGAGTCGATCATGGGTGGCCAGCTGAACCGGAGACATTGACACGCAGAGGCATGGTCACAGGAAGTTCACAGTCTTGTTTTCTTCTACTTCCTGGGCAGGTATTTCTGGCAACATGCCGTATCATGTGTGTTTCCCCTTGCTTCTGACTCAGGGAGACGAGTGGCCATGTCTTCAAGCCTTTGAGTCTGTCGGCATCTTTCTGCTGAGGACTAGGGCATTTCCTCTGAATTCTGGACTCTTCCTGGCTGAGGTCTTACAGCTGCCGGAAGTGTAAATCCAGGGTGATGACCACATTGAGTTGGCTCCTGCTTGGAGCTTGGTATCTCCGTGGCATGGTGATGTGTGGTGGTCCAGGGTCACTTTTTGCCTCCTCTCACCTCTTTCTCTCTCTGTGCCTTTCCCTTGCCTCTATACTGAGCAGATTTCCCTCATGAGGGGCTGATCTTTGATTTTCTTCCATTCCCTCATTCTGGCCACCACTTAGGATATGGGAGCGGGAAAGACGGCTGGGTGGGCAAATCAGTGGCTTTGCAAGCCTGGCAACCTGAGCTCCTATCCCTGGGGCCCACAAAACCAGGCATAGTGGTCACATTTCTGTAGTTTCAGGTCACCCTGACCAGGAGTCGGGAGGCAAAGGGAGACCAGCCAGAAGCTGGGAGGCCATCTAGCCTGGAGGACGCTGTCCTAAACCAGGTGGAAGGTGAGGACTCAGACCTCCACAGGCACACCGTGGCATGTGCATTCTTGTGCACACACACACACACACACACACACACACACACACACTCACCACGACAACACTAGTCAAGCCAGTACAGTATGGAAGACTTGGAAGAAATCCTAGAGAAGGGGCTGGCTGACTGGCTTCCTGAGAGCTCCCTTCTCAGAAAACAGCGAGCACAGTTGAGCATATTTGAGAGGTGATATTCCACACAACCATAAAACTCACACAACGTACTGCTCACTGATGGAGAGAGAGGAGGGCGAAGGAGACAGCGGTTAGCTGCTGTAAAACTCAGACCTCTAAGCTGTGCATGGTGAGCTGCTGTGGTCATGGTCATGGTCCTCCTTGGAGCAAGAATGAATGTCCCCAGAGCCAGGAATGCCTTGTTCTTACCCCACAGAGTGACAGAGAGAAAGACAAAACCCAAGGTGAGTTTCCTTACAAATTGAGCAACCAAAGTATTTTGGTTTTTTTTGTTGTTGTTGTTTGGTTTTTGCTTTTGTTTTTTGCCTTCTTAAAGTTTCTTTAAATTTCTCCATGCTCAACAGTTTCTTGAGAGCCTCTCTCGTGGATGGAGGCCACCCTCCTTGCCCTGCCTGTGGCACAGTGAGCTGCCACAGAGCATCTACACAGCTGCCTGCAAGCCAGGTTTCTTGGGGGAACTAGTGTCATGACCCTTGGTCCTGATCAGTCTTTACAGTGTTCCTTTGTGAAGCCTGTTCAGGTGCGTGCTGTGATGGAGGGGGAATCCATTGCTGTTGAGCTGGTTTTCTCTGAGCAGGGCACACACTTGGTGTGTATAAAAGCCTGGACTTGAGTAGAGAACACTGGGAGTCAAGCAGCTTCCTCTTCCTTGCTCCCTGAACTTCCATATGGAAGCCACCTCAGGCTGCAGTAGGAACTTATGTCCTAGTTCTGGAGGCTGGAAGCCTGGTAGCTGGTGCAGCCAGCCTGGGGTGGGTTTTGGTGAGGCCTCTCTGGAAGCCTGGTAGCTGGTGCAGCCAGCCTGGGGTAGGTTTTGGTGAGGCCTCTCTGGAAGCCTGGTGGCTGGTACAGCCAGCCTGGGGTGGGTTTTGGTGAGGCCTCTCTGGAAGCCTGGTGGCTAGTGCAGCCAGCCTGGGGTGGGTTTTGGTGAGGCCTCCTTCCTGCTTGTGGACAGCCATCTTCTCATATGTGCCAGCATGCTTCAAGGCCTGTTTTCCATGACCCGGAATCATTTGGGAGAACTCCACTATCACAACCTAATCACCTCCTAGAGGCTCCACCTCCTAATCCTCCTACTCCACGGGGGATTCCAACCAAGGCTTTGGGGAGAAGCAGTCCAGAATAAGTAAGCACATGGTTAAGCAGCCTCTTCAAGGTCATGGAACTCCAGGCGGTCGGTTCTGTTTCTCATTATTTTGGATTGGTTGGGGCTAATAAGTGGGTTGGACTTTCCTTCCTCTGTCCTTAGCTTACATAATAAAGATGCTCTGAGCAGCTCGGAGTGCCCTCGGGAAGTTTTGGATTTTGTTTGAACACGTATTAAAAGGGGTGGGGGATTGAGAAAGGCATCTTGAAAGGGTTTGTGGTCTCCTACCTGTGGAGCACCTGGTGATGAGGGGAAGTTCCGTTGAGTTAGGCTGCTTCCCCGTAAGTGCCTGCAGCTGCCTTGGTCCATCCACCTCTTCTCTGCCTTGGACAGAGCCCAAACAAAGCAAAATGAAAGTCCAAAATCAAAAGCCAAGTGGAGCGGTGATGGGACCCGCTGTGTGTGTTCCCCGGGATGGCTGGGGCTTGCTCCGAGCGTGAGCCCAAACTTGCCAGGGCAAATCGAGCCTCCAGCTGCACCTTGTGGAACTTAAGTCATCAAAGTGTCCGTCAAGTGGGGACTTGGCCTTCTAGGCCAGACATTGTTTTAGTTTTTAAAAATTTCTTTATTTATTGGCACAAGTAATCAGGTAGAGAACTAGAGAACTTACTTTTTTATTAAAAAAAAAA
>CABHPR010140496.1:11279-24468 GCA_902168415.1 Peromyscus melanophrys | reverse complement strand
AAATTTGACAATATATCAATAAAATTTTTAGTCAAAGTACAAAAAAATAAACATATGACAACATAAAAAAGATAAAATTATGGATACAAATTCGACACCTCAGATATTTACAAAGAGAAGTTTTTCATAACTAAAAATTTTCAACAATGGAACAGCGGCTCCACACTCTTACCGCTCTGCATTTCCAGCCATGATAGACTGTATCTTCTCAAATGTGAGCTACAAAGGATTCTTCCTTCCATAAGTTGCTTTTGTGTGGTATTTTGTCTCAACATTTGAATTTACTGTGTCTTTTTTTTCTGAATCTTAGACTCATTACCACGAAAGATAGAATTAACATGTCTGCTTACTTGAGGAACATTCTACAGAACTATTTCTTTCAAGTCTATTTGTATACTTTATTTCTAACATCATTAGCATGCAGGTGGGGGTGTCCCATTCTAACTGGAAATATCAAGTAACTTTATACAACAAAAGTCTCGGTGAGCAAATTATTGTCTAGAAATGATAGGTTACATAAAACCATATTTATTATGTTTTTCAATTGTCAATCATATATTAAGATTCAGAAGTGTAGCAGGAGTCTTAAAAGTTCTTATTAATAAAATCAAACCCGAGGCCAGTTATTGGGGTGAACACTGGAAGATCAGAGAGACAGAATAAGCCACAGCTATCTCACCTCACCGGATCCTCAGCTGGTCTTGTTTCCTCAGACTGGATGCCCCGAGCCCTCATCCAGAATGGGTCTCAGCTGAACTGCTGCTAGAAGCCTGAAAGCTTAACCAGCCAAATGCTT
This sequence comes from Peromyscus melanophrys, assembly GCA_902168415.1. Lineage (NCBI taxonomy): Eukaryota > Metazoa > Chordata > Mammalia > Rodentia > Cricetidae > Peromyscus > Peromyscus melanophrys. Next base: position 23,672 of record CABHPR010140496.1, on the reverse strand, counting down.
CTCCAGGCCAAAGGCCTCTCCAGGCCAAAGGCCTCTCCAGGGCAAATGCCTCTAGTTTCTGGTCCTCACGCCTTATATACCTTTCTGCTTTCTACCACCACTCCCTGGGATTAAAGGTGTGGGTCACCATGCTTGGGTGTATCCTTGAACACATGAATTTCTGCCTCTGGAATGCTAGGATTAAAGGCGTGTGCTACCACTGCCTAACCTCATGTTTAATATTGTGGCTGTCCTGTTCTCTGACCCCAGATAAGTTTATTAGCATACACAATATTTTGGGGATACCACCACACAGAAGGATCATTAAAACCTAAGGGAAAAATGAGAAGAAACATTATTGAATTAGGAAATGTAATTTTAAAATGTTATTAATGGGATTCTGTGTTTTGTGGCTTTTAATAACTTTGATATTTTGAAAAAGGGAAATAATGTAATTAATTTCCAGTGTAGCATGTCAGATCTCTCTAACATACCTGAAACAAATATCTCCAAGAAGAAAGTAAATGAGTTCTTGTTATTTATGAACTTATCCTCCCTGAGAGAGCAGCCATGGGTCCTCTCAGATCCTCTGGGGTGTGGAGACAGGAATATAGAGAAGGGTGTTCTCTGCCATTGGCTTGTTTTCCTTTCTCCTGCTTCATTCTTCCCTTCCTTCTCATTGATCCTTGCTCCTCTGTGTCTCTGCTGCTCCCTCTAGCCCCTTCCCTATTCTATATTTTCTCAGTGCCGCTTCCTTACAATCAGCTCCTTAGTAGTCAAAGGAACTGTATTCAGGAACATACTTATCATCAATCTGTTCCTGAGTGTCTTGGAAGCTGATAAATGCCAGCTAAAAGGACAATGTCTGTAGATGCTGAGAAGGCAAGGCCAATGAAGGAGGTCGTTAGAACTCTAATGGTGGCAATCACATAACAGTACTATGACACAAGAACTTTCTGTTACAAATTTCCATTGCAAATCAACATCTTTATTGACTGAAACTCACTGAGAATTCAATGTGGGCTGAAAGTTGGCATATAATGCTCAGGAGCTTAGAGAAAAATGGGGTGAAGGAGGGAGTTTTAAGTCTATTTACTGAGCTCCTAAACATAGAATATAACCACTATATGTGCTGAGAAACAAATAAATAATACATCCCTTTATAATTCCCAGTCAAAGCCAATTCCTGGGCACAGCGGCAGTGTGAACATTTTGTGACATACACATATTGGGGAGAATAACAAAAAGTGACTTTAAATTGAGGATGGTGAGTTTTTGATCCTGTGTGTGGTTTCTCTTTCAGAGACAACGTTTAAAATTGTTGTTAAAAACAATTTAGTGTCTTAAATATTCATTTGCCCAAGAAATGCAAACGACTTCACTGAAGCTGCTGCAGTCTGCATGGCGGCACAGTGGGGTGAACTGCAGAGTGTGTTATGACACTTTTTTTTCTTGTAGATTTTTCTGATAGATAACTTTAATCTAATTTCCTCCCTTTCTATGAATGTTACCATTCATTTAAAATGTGATTTCCTGTATGCTTGTTACTAATGACATAATTTACTCTGAGATGCAAATGCTTATACATATGAACACAGATATTAAGAACTCAAGACACAACAGACATCCACAGAGGTTCATATGCATCAGGATAGCTACATTTTAATTGTTTTGGTCTTATTATTATTTTGACTTTTAAACATTAATGACATAGTATTTTTCTTGCTTTAATGTTCATGGAATGTGAGTTAGTATCACTTTTACTTTGTATAGTAGAAACACCAAAAATCTTTCCAATTCTGTGTTTATTATAGTGACTCAAAGTCCAGTTTCCTTATTACAGTGTAATTTGCAGCTCTGTCATCCTCAAGATAAGACCAAGTAGGAGAATCTTGATTAAAAATTCATTTTATACTTTTTCATCATCGAAAAAAGAGATGAATATATATATTTTATATATATATGCAGACAAATATTTAAAAGAATATTTACCAGGCCGATGCCTATGGTCACTTACAGAAGACAAGCAATAAAAGGAGTTTTGCTGTATGTAACAAAACTTCATGACCAAGGCAACTTTTAAAAAGAAAACATTTAATTTAGTGCCTCACAGTTCCAGAAGGTTAGAGTCTATGACCATCATGGCAGAGAACATGACAGCAAGCAGGCATCTTTAATCTAAGCTAATCTAAGCACTAGGCGCGCGCGCGCGCGCGCACACACACACACACACACATACACACACACAGAGGGAGAGAGAGAAAGAGACAGAGAGAAACAGAGACAGAGAGAAACAGAGACAGAGAGACAGAAAAAGAGTGTGTGTGTGTGAGAGAGAGACAGAAAGAGAGAAAGCAAACTATGAATGGTGTGGGATTTTTAAACCATAACGCCCACCCCTAGTGGCATACCTCCTCCAGCAAGGCCATACTTTCTATCATTCCCAAACAGTTTCACCAACACAGGACTATGTAGCTAGAGTTTTCCTGCCTGGCCCACAGTCAGGACAAATCTCTGTCACCCGCCAGTCCCACATTCGCTCAGACCCAACCAAGTAAACACAGAGACTTATATTGTTTAAACTGTTTGGCCTAATGGCTCAGGCTTCTAGCTATCTAGTTCTTACATCTTAAATTAACCCATTTCTATAAATCTATACCTTGCCACATGGCTCGTGGCTTACCGGCATCTTCACATGCTGCTTGTCATGGCGGCGGCTGGCAGTGTCTCCTTCACTCAGCCTTCCACTTCCCAGAATTCTCCTCTCCTTGTCCCACCTACTTCCTGCCTGGCCACTGGCCAATCAGTGTTTTATTTGTTGACCAATCAGAGCAATTTGACATACAGACCATCCCACAGCAGGACTAAGTAAGTATTCACACATTATGAACCTATGGAGGCCATTCTCGTGTAAACCACCATACTTAGGTAACTTTCAGTTTAATTCTATTTCATGGTTCATATTTTATATTTGAATAAATTAGAAGAATAAGAAATAATGGAAAGTTTTTCTAGCAAATCCAGCACATACGAAATTACATATATACCTACATTCTTCTATCACTTGTGTTTTTTTGTATTTATATGCATTTTGAGTACAAATTAATTCTTACTATAGGTTGAACTAATCTGCAAACAGAAATCTGATACATGCATTAACCAATTTCTGCAGAGCAGGTTGAACACTCCTCCACTGCTGGTGGGAATGCAAACTTGTACAGGAACTATGGAAATCAATACGGTGGTTCCTCAGAAAATTGGGACTCGAGCTACCTCAAGACCCAGCTATACCACTCTTGGGCATATACCCAAAGGACATTCCATCCTACCACAAGGACACTTGCTTAACTATGTTCGTAGTGGCTTAATTCATAAAAGCCAGAAACTGGAAACAACCTACGTGTCCTTCAACCAAAGAATGGATAAGAAAATGTGGTAATTCATACACTAGAGTATTCCTCAGCAGTTAAAAAAAATGACATCATGAAATTTGAAGGCAAATGGATAGAACTAGAAAAAATCATCCTGAGTGAGGTTATGTTAGGGCAATGCATTGTAGCATTCTTGCCCTGTCTAGCATTGCAAGAATGTACAAGTACATTCTGAACACATTAAAGAAATTGATTCTTTATGAGGTGACCAATCATTAATTTGCATATCTTAGTTATCTTTAACAGTTTACAATAAATTAGTAGCTTTTATTGATTAGGACTTTACAGCTTTATCTTTGTTAAGTTTGAGCCTTAAAAAATAACAATTTCTGAATTTAAGTATTTTAGTATCAAGATAAAAATTTTAAATCATGAATATAGTCCATAGGGAGACTGGCAAGTTTACTTTCCTGGGTCTTACATAGTGCACCATTAAAGAATATCACAGTCTCTTATATGACTCCATTTATCAAAAATGTTTAAAGTCTCTTTAAAGACTCTCAACTCTGTACTCCTGCAGTATCAAAAATAAAGTACTCTTTTCATTTCAAGAGTGAAGATGCAGGGCATTATTATAATTGTATAAGGCAAAAACCAAGCTCCAACAGTACAAAGAATTCAATGTTTAATATCAAATTGTTTGGCCCCACCCGTGGCAGCATACATAATCTACCTTCTAGATCTCAGCTGGTTCAATGACCCCTACATGTCTTTAAAACCAGTGTGATCTTGGTGACTATTATATTACAAATTTGGCTGCCAGCAAAAGGTATGTTCTTGTGTATGAACGCATGGAAGTGCAGTTTTATTATCTTATTAAAAATGAATTGTTTTTAAATCCTATCTTTCATAAATCTTGTTTTCAGGACAGGAATTATGATAAAGAAATCCATCATAATCTAAAATAGCCTGGATACCTGTTGTTGTCTTCTTGGTTAGTCCATACTATGTGGTCACATTTAATCAAGATGGCGGTAAAGTCATATAACATCCCTCTTCTTCAACACTAGCAAAGTTGGCTGCCAGCCACGTGGCTGCCTAAAGATGGCAGCAGGCCACAGGATGCTTATATATCACAATGGAATCATGTCACACGGATTCTTTAAGATGACCTATGATTACATTGTTAACTATCAACCCTGTGTTGAGAGTTATAAGCTAACATCGTTTTGTTACAGATATTACATATTTTTAACCATTTATAAGTGGATATTAGCTGTTAAGTAAATGATAATCATGTTTCTCAAACGTTTGCATTTCCTCTGTTGGGAATTTTCTGTTTAGGTCTGTACCCCATTTTTAAATTGGATTATTTTGTTTTTGTGAGTTCACTGTATATTTTAGACACTAGTTTTCTGGAATTGGAGTTGATAAAAATCTTTTACCATTTTGTAGGCTGCCGCTTTGCTGTGCTTTCCTTTTTGCTTCTGATTTTTGTTAATTTGGATATTCTTTTTCTCTGCCTTCTACTTAGTTTGGATAAGGGTTTGTCAATCTTACTGATTTTCTTGAAGAACCAACTTATTGCTTCATTGATTCTTTCATTGTTCTTTGTTTCTTCTTTATTGATTTCAGCCCCTAATTTGATTATTTCTTATCATCTTCTCCTCTTGGGTATGATTTCTTATTTTTGATCTAGAACTTTCAGGTGTGCCCTTAAGCTGCCAGTATGAGATCTCTCCATTTTTTAACGTACACACTTAGTGCCATTAACTCTCCTCTTAACACCACTTTCATGGTGTCCCATAAGTGTGGGTATGCTGTGCACTCATTTTCGTTGAATTCTAGGAAGTCTTTAATGTTTTTCTTTATTTTTGTCACGGTGTAATATTCATTCAGTAGAGAGTTGTTCAGTTTCCATGAGTTTGTAGGATTTCTGTAGTTTTTGTTGTTGTTGAAATCCAGCTTTAATCCTTGATGGTTTGAGAGCATGCAGGGAGATATTCTAATTTTCTTATAATGCTGAGACTTGCTTTGTGCCCTAGTATGTGATCAGCTTTGTGGAAAGTTCCATGCAGTGCTGAGAAGTTCTATTTTTGTGTGTTCTGTAAATATCTGCTAGGTCCATTTGGTTTATAACGTCTTCTAGGCCCAGTGTTTCTTTGTATACCTTTTGCCTGAATGACCTGTCTATTGGGAAGAGTTAGGTATTGAAGTTTCCCATTACCAGTGTGTGAGAGCCAAAACATTATTTAATTTGTGGCAATGTTTCTTTTACAAACTTGGGTGCTCTTAGGTTTGGGGCATATATGTTAAGAATTGAAATGTCATCTTGGTAGGCTTTTTTTTCTTTGATGGATATGTGGTGTCCTTCCCTATTTCTTTTGATTAGTTTGGTTTGAAGCTCTTTTGTTAGGCATTAGAATGGCTTTACCAGCTTGTTTCTTGAGTCTATTTGCTTAGAATATTTTTGTCAACCCTTTACTCTGAGGTAATATCTGTCCTTGATGTTGATAACTGTTTTTTGAATACAGCAGAAGGATGAATCCTGATTTCAAATCCATCTGTTAGTCCATGTCTTTTTATTGGGGAAATGGTACACTGATAACGACAGATTTTGATGTCCAATGATTGCTGATTAATTATTTTGTTGTTGCTGTTGATGGTGGTGGTGGTGGTGGTGGTAATGTGTGTTTGAGTGTGTGAGTGTGTGTTTCCCTTCTTTTGATTTTGCTGGTGAAATTGTTTATTTCCTGTGTTCCTTAGGTTAGAACTGTCCTTCTAACACATTCTGTTGGGCTAGATTTGTAGATAGATATTGTTTAAGTTTCACTTTATTGTGAAATACATTGTTTTCTCCACTTAAGTTAATCGAAAGTTGTGTTGGGCATAGTAATCTGGGCTGGCATCTATGCTCTCTTAGAGTCTTCAATACATCTGTCCAGGCACTTCTGGCTTTTAGAGTCTCCATTGAGAGGTTGGATGCAATTCTAATAGGTCTGCCTTTATATGTTACTTGTCTTTTTCCTTTGCAACTTTTAATATTCTTTCTTTGTTCTGTACATATAATATTTTGATTATTATGTGCCAAAGGAACTTTCTTTTTTTGTCTCATTTTTAGATGTTCTGTATGCTTCTTGTACCTTCATAAGCATCCTCTTCTTTAGGCTAGGATGAACTATAGATTTGAAGAAACCATTAAAGGAATGAAACTTTTAGAACTGGATATAAAAGAAAATATTTCAGAGCTTGCATCAGGTAAAGATATATTGATATGAAAACAAAGAAAAATCCATAGTAGAAGAAATTAATAAATTTGTGTTCACTAAATGTAAAACTTTATTTTTGGAAAGGGCATCATTTCATGAGAATGAAAATATAAAATATAGATTTGGAGAAACTACTTGTCAATCAAATGTGACAAAGGACTCACATTTAAAATATTTGAAGAACATAAAGTCACAGAGGCCACACAGAGATTAAGAGTGTACTTTTGTAAAAGATCCAAATAAGGTTCCCAGCACCTCCATTGGGCAGCTCATAATTACATGTAACATCAGATCAGGAGTATTCAACAGCTCTTACTTCTGTGGACATCTGCACTGATGTCTACATACTAACCTCCACAGAAGTAAAAATAATAAAATCTGGTATTTAAAGCTCTCCCAGGAGTCAACTGTAGCAGAAAATCCAGTCATAAATGATCAAAGATATGAAGGGGCAGTTCATGGAGATGAATACACAAATGAGACATGAACAATTACACACATGATCAATATTTCTACCCATGAGGACAACTCAGGCAGGAGCTATGATGAAACAAAACTACCCACTTTCAGGACAGGTAAAATAAATAGAAACAATATCAAGTGATAATAATGACACAGAAATTGTTCAAAGAAAATGGGAAATAATTTAATACTGACTTAGAAATGAACCAACCATTTAACCCATGAACAAGCAATTGTAATTCTGATCATTTAACCTAAGAGAATAAAATGTATTTTCACAAAATACTATGTACTGTGCAAAATTGATTTTAACAGTTTAAAAGTGGAAACAAAATAAATTTTGCTCAATGGGTGAATTGATAAGAAACAGTATATCCTATTGCTAAGACACTATGAAATTTTAAATTATTGACATATTCAGCAGCTTGAAAGGATATCATTGATACCATACTGAGGGAAAATAACATGGTCTCAAAGTTCACAATGTATATGATTTCACTTTTTTATTCTTACTGATAGAATGCCAGAAATGGAAACATATAAATTGTTCTTAAGTGTTCAAAACACTTAAGGTACGTGTGTGTGTGTGTGTGTGTGTGTGTGTGTGTGTGTGTATGTATGTATGTATGTGTATGTGTGTGTATGTGTTTGTGTATGTGTGTATGTGTATGTGTGTGTGCATGTGTGTGTGTGTGTGTGTACATACAGAGAGATGGCAAAGCAAACTCTTTGTGTTTATGGTGAAACTCATTTCCTTGATTGCACAGGTGGTCACAGAATCTTACTGATATGCACATACTTGTTATGCTAATGTCAAATACTTATTTTGGATATTGCACTAGAATTATATAAAGTATAAACAATTGTGTTAGTTACTTTTCTCCTTGCTGCAACACAAAAGTACCTGACAAAGAGAAACTCAAGGCAGGGAGGGTGTGTTCTGGTTAAGAGTTGTAATTTCTTTCCCTTAACCCTTGCGCCTCATTACCCCCACTCACGTCCAGACTGTTCATGTAGATCTCATCCATTTCTCCATCATTGGGTTATCCCCATTTCTTTCTTGGGGTCCTGTTTTCCAGGTAGCCTCCCTGGTGTTATGAGTAGCCGTCCAGTCATCCTTGTTCCACAACTAGTATTCTATGAGTGGGTACATACCGTGTTTGTCTTTTTGAGTCTGGGTTACCTCACTCAGGAGGATTTTTTCTAGATTCATCCATTTGCCTGCAAATCTCATGATGTCATTGTTTTTTTCTGCTGAGTAGTATTCCATTGTGTATATGTACCACAGTTTATTTATCCATTCTTCAGTTGAAGGGCATCTAGGTTGTTTCCAGGTTCTGGCTATTACAAATAATGCTGATATGAACATAGCTGAGCAAGTGCCCTTGTGGTATGATTGAGCATTCCTTGGGTATATGCCCAAGAGTGGTATAGCTGGGTCTTGGGGGAGATTGATTCCCAATTTTCTAAGAAAGCGCCATATTGATTTCCAAAGTGCCTGTACAAGCTTGCATTCCAGAGAACTTGGGGGAGCAGGAGATCCCAACTGGATCAAGAACAGAGAGGGAACACAAGGAATGTTCATGGTAAATGAAGACCACATGAGAATAGGAAGAAGTAAAGTGCTGGAGAGGCCCACGGAAATCCACAAAGATGCCCCCACAATAGACTGCTGGCAATGGTCGCGAAACAGCCCAAGCTGACCTACCCTGGTGATAGGATGGCCAAACACCCTGGTTGTCGTGCTAGAAACCCCATCCAATGACTGAGGGAACTGGATGCAGATATCCAAGGTCAGGCCCCGGGTGGAGCTCTGGGACTCCAATTGGCGAGAAGGAGGAGGGTTTATGTGAGCAAGAGTTGTTGGGACCAGGGATGGATGGAATACAGGGACAAGTGGCCAAACGAATGGAAACACATGAACTGTGAACCAATGGCTGAGGGGCCCCCAACTTGATCAGGCCCTCGGAATGGGTGAGACAGTTGATTGGCTTGATCTGTTTGGGAGGCATCCAGGCAGTTGGACCGGGTCCTGTGCTCAGAGCATGAATTGGCTGTTTGAAACCTGGGGCTTAGCAGAGACCCTTGGCCCAGCCTGGGAGGAGGGGACTAGACCTGCCTGGACTGAGTCCACCAGGTTGATCTCAATCCTCAGGGGAGTCTTTGCCCTGGAGGAGATGGAAATGGGGGGTGGGCCGAGGGGGGGGGCAGGGCGGAAGGGGGGAGAAAGGGGGAATCCATGGCTGATATGTAAAGTTGAATTATATTGTAAAATGGAATAAAATAAATTCAAATAAAAAAGAGTTGTGATTTACCATGGCAGGAAAGTTATAGCAATACATTTTTAGGCTGTTGGCTACTTTCATTCCTGGCCAGGAGCCAGAGATCTAAGCTCACGTTCTCCTTGTTTTTCAGTCCAGTATCCCTACACCTGAAATGGAACTCCTCATATTTAAGATAAATCTTCCAACTTCGATTAACCCAATTCAGATAACCTCTCACTGGATTGTCTGTTAAATGACTGTAGATGTAGTCAAGTATATAGTCAATATTAACCATCGCACCATTGGAGGAAACTGGGTGGCATACACACAGACTGTCGTTATAATCTGCTACTTATGATGAAACCGAGGACACTAAATCCTGCTTGAGATTGTATTTACAAAAAGGTACTTGTGAGTCATGGGAGACAAATGTGCCCAACTAGAGAACACAGAGAGAAAGTTTATTCAGTCTAGATTTCTACCAAAAGTCCATTTCAAAGGAAATGCCATAACTTAATGAAATTAAACAAATATATTTACTTTCATAGTTTTGTTTTTTTTCAGTAATGGTTTTATCATTATAACTACATTAGATGCTATGTTCTCTTTACTAAGTGAAATTTGGAAGGAGAGAACAATGTCGAGAAATCTCAAAGTTCTGATAATGCGATTGAAGCCAGTTTTTTTTTTTCTTTTCCATTTGTAATTCAACATGCCTACAGTTGCATGAGTCTTAAGAGGTCTTATTAATAAAAACAAACCCAGAACCAGGTATTGGGTTAAAGCTGGAAGATCAGAGAAGCAGAACAAGCCACAGCTTCCTCCTCACCTTGCCAATTCCTCAGCTGATCCTGTTTCCTCAGACTGAGAGCTTGAGTCCTCATCCAAATGGATCTCAGGTGAACTGCTGATAAAAGCCTAAAAGATTAACCAGACCCTAGTTCCTGGTTTTCGTGCCTTATATACCTTTCTGCTTTCTGCCATCACTTCCTGGGATTAAAGGTGTGAGTCACCATGCCTGGCTGTTTCCAGTGTGGCTTTGAACTCAGAGATCCAGATGGATCTCTGCCTCCAGAATGCTAGGATTAAAGATGTGTGTACCACCATTTTCTGGCCTCTGTATCTAGTGGCTGTTCTGTTCTCTGACCCCAGATAAATTTATTAGGGTGCATAATATTTTGGGGAACACAATATTACCACAGCCTACTACTTCTGATCTATGTTTCTCTGCCAAATGAAGTGTTGTGATGTCAGTTGCTAATAATCCCTATGAGTAAGAACAATGCAGACCGGGTTATTTTACCACAGGATGATTGAATATTGGTGCACTGAAATTTTCAAAGAGCAAGTTTTTAAATTAAGAATCATAGACTTTCATAAAGTAAGAGAATGTACACCAATTCTTCCCTCAGAAATAAAGTAAGAATTAAAAAGAGGCAGTATTTGGTAAGACACATTTGAATATAATCAATATTTTCATTTGTAAATGTAGTTTGCATGCTATTCAAATGAGAAATCTTATCAAACTAGTCTCTGTTTGATTCATAAAAGAATGAATTAGCTTTCCAATCTGCTTTCATGGTATACTAACCACCTTGGTATTGAAATGATAAAATGTAGGTTAAGAAACATAAACACAAAAGTCATTTAGGAGGACTGGTTAAGGTCTCAGATTTTGCAGAAACAATCACAATGCTGTTTGGTTGCCACACTGTCTAGCCTCCACATCTGTAGTTATTGTTTTTTCGTTAATAGAGATCACTACTGAGTAGATTTTCAGGGTTCATGATGAATGATGTCACAGTCTTTTCAAAGTGAGCTAATTTTTTATCTGATTGTAGCTCTGGGAGTAAAGCACTAGAAATAGTATCTATTAAGTTTTATTGGCTATTCATAAAAGCTTATAACAACCGGCTGGATCCTGAAGCAGCTCGGTGGGTGTGCAGCTATATTTATTATCAGCTCTGTAAACAATATGTATACTTCCAGTTCAGGTTAATTAGCAAAAGCGTTATCTAAACATTGTATGGCTGTGTTTTCTATGAATGAGTCTGTTAAAAAGAAACAGAATCTGAGGACATGGTGTATCTTTTCTGTGGGGTCTTTCAAAAAGGAAAGATTTGTGTGGGAAACCACACACTTCAAATCGTTCTGTTTACAGTTCTCTGTTTCTGTAAGTGAGGCTTTTCTACCTTCCCAGAGAAGCTGTCTCACAGTAATGGATGGTAACTGATGCATCCTTCTTTTTTGAATTATGTGTTTGCATAAAACCTACCGAGTTTCAAAAGGACAAGTGCTGTGGGATAATGCTCTTGTACACTGGTTTAATAAAATGCTGATTGGCCAGTAACCAGGCAGAAAGTATAGGTGGAGCGAGCAGACAAGGAGAATTCTGGGAAGAGGAAGGGCTGAGTCAGGAGTTGCCAGCTAGACACAAAGGAAGCAAGATGACAAGGCAGAACTGAGAAAAGGTACCAAGCCATGTGGCTAAACATAGATAAGAATTATGGGTTAATTTAAGTGTAAGAGCTAGTCAATAATAAGACTGAGCTAATGGCCAAGCAGTTATAATTAATATAAACTTCTGAATGATTATTTTGTAAGAGGCTGCAGAACCGTGGGTGAGAGAGAATTTTCTGGACCATGCAGGACCACAAGGCTGGGCAGGACCGGAGAAAACTAAAGTTTTCTTGCTAAGTTTCTCTGGTCCCCCACAGTCCCATGGTTCGCTTACAGAATAGTCACACAGAGGCATATATTAATTATAACTGCTTGGCCATTAGCTCAAGCTTATTACTGACTAGCTCTTACACTCAAATTAACCCATAATTCTTATCTATGTTTAGCCACGTGGCTTGGTACCTTTTCTCAGTTCAGCCTTCACATCTTGCTTCTTCTGTGTCTGGCTGGTGACTCCTCACTCAGCCTTCTTCTTCTCAGAATTCTGCTTTGGGGTTGGGGTGTATTGTATGAAAGAAGAATCTATTCTCAATGAAAGAGAAAGAAAGGAAGGAAGGAAGGAAGGAAGGAAGGAAGGAAGGAAGGAAG
>CABHPR010140496.1:0-11179 GCA_902168415.1 Peromyscus melanophrys | reverse complement strand
GAAAGAAAGAAAGAAAGAAAGAAAGAAAGAAAGAAAGAAAGAAAAAGGAAGAAAGGAAGGGAAAAATATGTGTATGGATATTTTTTAAAGCAAAGAAAGCTCCATAATTATTATTGTTCATAGGATAATTATTCTAATTTTCAGGATATTTGTTATTTTTTAAATCTGTTTTTGAGTTAGGTCAGCAATATAGTTTTTGTTTTTTATTTTTATTTATTTATTTATTTATTCATTATTTATTTATTTATTTATTTATTCATTTATTTATTTATTTATGGTTTTGGGTTTTTTTTTTTTTGAGAGAGAGGGTTTCTCTGTGTAGTTTTGGTGCCTGTCCTGGATCTCACTCCATAGACCAGCTGGCCTCAAAATCACAGAGATCTGCATGGCTCTGCCTCCCAAGTGCTGGGATTAAAGGCATGTGCCACCACCACCCAGCCTAGCAATATAGTTTTAAAGAGATGAATTGCTTCAAGAATCTTGTGCGTGAACAAAATTTTTCAAGAGAAGTATGGTACACTAGCTTCCTTTAAAGTATTCTGTAATCAGGCCAGGTGGTGGTGGTACATGCCATTAATCCCAGCACTGGGGAGGCAGAGCCAGGTGGATCTCTGTGAGATCGAGACCAGCCTGGTCTATAGAGCAAGATCCAGAACAGGCACCAAAACTGCACAGAGAAACCCTGTCTCAAATAAACAAACAAACAAAAGTATTCTGGAATCATTATTATTCATTCAATGACTTACATAATATGTTGGGGAAAGAATTTAAATACTATTCATGCAGTTTGATTAAATAATTATAAATTCCTCAGTAAAAATGATAGATATATTTTGTCAAAGTAAGTAAATCTTAATTGCTATATGTAAATAAATCCTTGAATACTGTGTGATTTCTTGTAACTTCTAAGGCAACTTCTTTTTTAGATCTTATGTTTCTCTTATTTATAAAATGTGGAAGAAGCTTCCAGGTTTTGACTATCAGAAGAAAAAGTAGATATTTAACATGGACTTATATGAAATCATTTTATTGTAGGTAAATGCCTAAAAGAAAAAAGACAACTGATTCAGAGTCCAAAGAAAGCATATAAGAGAACCACATTTTTCAGCTTCAGTATTAGTATCAATTTGCCTGTGTTTGTTTTTGCAGGAGATGAGGTGTTAAATAAATATAGTGGGATTTTGAGTTAATGTTGTCTTGGGTGATACTGTTGTGTTCTACCACTTTTTGAATTATAACTATAAGTTAATTTCTGAATTGCTAGATATAAAAAATCAGATTTACAGAAGGAGTTACAAATATGTATGGTGTTGAGACTTTTTTTTTTAAGAAATTTTATATTCATTTTAGAATACCAAAAAGGTAGGGTCTTCCATGATACATTCGGTTGAGGCAGATCCAAGCCCCTTCCCCTGCATCAAGGCTGTGCAAGGTGTCCCACCATAGGTAGTGGGTTCCAGAAAGCCACCTCATGCACCAAGGATAGATCCTGATCTCACTGCCACCGGGCCCCTTAAGCAGACCAAGCTACACAACTGTCTCGCTTATGCAGAGGGTCTATTCCAGTCCCACGGAGGCTCCACAGCTGTTGTTCTTACGTTCATAAGTTCCCACTATTTGTAGATTTCCCCATCATGTTCTTGATGCCCCTTGCTCATAGAATCTCTCTTCCCTGTCTTCAACTAAACTCCTAGAGCTTGGCCTGGTGTTTGACTGTGGATCTCTGCATCTGCTTCCATCAATTACTGGATGAAGGCTCTATGATGACAGAATATTCACCAGGGTAGGCCAGCTCAGACACTCTCTCCACTATTGCTGGTACTCTAAGCTGGGGAAATCCTTGTGGATTCCTGGGAACTTTCCTAGCACCCAGTTTCTCCCTATCCCCATGATGTCTTTCTCTATCATGGTATCTCTTTCATTGCTTTCCCACTCCATCCCTGTTCCAGCTCAACCATCCTGTTCCCTTGTGTTCTCATCCTCCATCCCCTACCCTCTATTTTGCCCCCCACACTCGCAGTTTTCTCATGGAAATCTCATCTATTTCTCCTTGCCAGGGAGATCCATGAGTCATTCTTACAGTCCTCATTGGTGCCTAGCTTCTCTGGAGATGTGGGTTGTAGTCTGGTTATCTTCTGCTTTATATCTATTATCCACTTATGTGTGAGTACATACTGTGGTGGTATTGTGTTCCCCAAAATATTGTGTACTTTAATAAACTTATCTGGGGTCAGAGACAGAACAGCCACAATATTAAACAGAGGTTAGGCAGTGGTAGCACACGTCTTTAATCCTAGCATTCCAGAGACAGAAATCCCTTTGGATCTCTGTGAGTTCAAGGCCACATTGGAAACGACCAGGCATGGTGACACACGCTTTTAATCCCAGGGAGTGATGGTAGAAAGCAGAAAGGTATATAAAGCGTGAGGACCAGAAACTAGAAGCATTTGGTCTGGAGAAGCATTTGGCCTGGAGAAACATTTGGCCTGGAGAAACATTTGGCCTGGTTAAATATTCAGGCTCCTAGCAGCAATTCAGCTGAGGCCCATCCTGGATGAGGACTCAGAGGCCTCCAGTCTGAGGAAACAAGACCAGCTGAGGATCCAGCGAGGTGAGATAGCTGTGGCTTATTCTGTCTCTCTGATCTTCCAGTGTTCACCCAATACCTGGCTCCGGGTTTGTTTTATTAATAAGACTCTTTAAGATTCATGCTACAACATACCATGTTTTTCTTTTTGAGTCTGGATTACCTCACTCAGGATAATATTTTCTAGTTCTATCCGTTTGCCTGTAAATTTCATGATGTCATCAGTTTTTTGTTTTGTTTTGTTTTGGTTTTTTTTTTAACTGCTGAGTAGTACTCCACTGTGCATATGTACCACATTTTCTTTAACCATTCTTTGGTTGAGGGGTATCTTGGTTGTTTCCAGGTTCAGGCTATTTCAAACAATACTGCTATGAATATAGTTGAGCAAGTGTCCTTGTGGCATGATTGAGCATTCCTTGGGTATATGCCCAAGAGTGATATCATTAGGTCTTGAGGTAGATTTATTCCCAATTTTCTGAGAAACCCCCATACTGATTTCCAAAGTGGTTGTACAAGTTTGAACTCCCACCAAGAGTGGAGGAATGTTCCCCTTGCTCCACATCCTCTCCAACATAAGCTGCCATCAGTGTTTTTGATCTTAGTCATTCTGACAGGTGTAAGATGGTATCTCAAAGTTGTTTTGATTTGCCTTTCCCTGATGACTCAGGATGTTGAGCAATTCCTTAAATGTCTTTCAGCCATTTAAGCTGAATATATTCTATATTTTGAAAATCAGCCCTCTGTCAGATGTGGGGTTGGTGAAGATCTTTTCCCATTCTGTAGGCTGTCATTTTGTCTTATTTACCATGTCCTTTGCCTTATAAATGCTTCTCAGTTTCAGGAGGTCCCATTTATTAATTGTTGCTCTCAGTATCTGTGCTTGTATTTCTGCTTTCTCTAAGACCTTTATC
Organism: Peromyscus melanophrys; assembly: GCA_902168415.1. NCBI lineage: Eukaryota > Metazoa > Chordata > Mammalia > Rodentia > Cricetidae > Peromyscus > Peromyscus melanophrys. Next base: position 7,681 of record CABHPR010140496.1, on the reverse strand, counting down.
ATGAAGGGGTGTTGGATTTTGTCAAAGGCTATTTTAGCATGTAATAAAATGATCATATTTTTTCTTTCAGTTTGTTTATATGGTGGATTACATTGACAGATTTTCATATGTTGAAACCTCCTTGCATCTCTGCTATGAAGCCTACTTGATCATGGTGGAGAATTTTTTTGATGTGTTCTTGGATAAAGCAAATTAAAACACATGCACGAATTCTGAAAGAATTCATACAATATTTTTGACTATATTCACTCCACTCTTCTCTCCTAACTTTTCCCAGTTCCATCCTCCACCTCCTCAAACTGCTATAATTTCATTTCCTCTGTTTTTTCAAGCCACAAAGTCCAACTTATGGTGTACTCATGTACACCTACTTGAAGTCAGGGATATTGACTAGAACATGTAGCACCTACCAAGGGTCATACCAAAAAACAAAACAAACAAACAAACAAACAAACAAAACCACTAGCTCTCACTTTGCCAGAAGCCATCTATTCTCCAAAACTCTTCAGTTAGAGGTGGATGTTCCAGAGACCCATCTGACCCATGCTAGGATATTGACTGGCTTGATCTTCTGCAAGTCTTGTGCAGAAACCAAGTTGTTGTGAGTTTTAATTGCCTAGGTGATGGTACTTCCTGAATTCTTCTTGTCTTTGTGATGAACAGCCAGTGATTTAATGCTGTGAAGAAACAAAAGCCACTGTCCTTGGTCGATGCTGTTCATGTACTGGTGACAAGAAACTTTCCTCCGAGCCTTTCCGCTAAGTCACAACTTGTTCCTGACTCCTAGGATCTGGATCTACTTCTGAGATATGTGATCTGTAGCAGGAAAAGGAGAACACTGGGCACAGAGCTGGCAGGTAAAAAGCTATAAAAAAAGTAATGTCATTTATATGCCTGAGGAGACACAAAGAAGTATGCATGGCTGAAAATTTGGTGAAATGGTAGGATGTGACATCAGAGAGGTCACCTGGGTGGATGTCTATGTTGCTTTGTGAGACCTTTTCTACTTGTCCTAAACCCACCAAGCCACTTACCCTCTGTGAACTTCAGGACAACATCTGTATCTTATGGGCTGGAGACATGGCTCAGCCATTAAAGGAAAGGCTCACTTAGTTCTTATTAAAAATACACATGAAGCCACAGCGGAAATGTATTGAAGGAGATATATGGAGATCTGAAGAATAAAATGGGGATAAATATCATAGTTTGTTATACACATACATGAAATTCTCAAGAATATAGAAAAATTAAAAATATTAAAGCAACAATAACAACAGACAACCATGATTTTAATGTTTTCTTTCTTGGTTCCACTGCATGGTCTAATGATGTAGCAATGGAAGAATTATGCTTTCTTTCTGTTAGCAAGTGGACCATTTTCTCAGCCCTAGCTGAGAATGGTTTAAACCATTGCTTGTAGCTTAAGTTTTCCTGCCTGGCCCATGGTCAGGATAAATCTCTTTCACCTGCCACAGCCGTTCAGACCCAACCAAGTAAACACAGAGACTTATATTGCTTACAAACTGTATGACCGTGGCAGGCTTCTTGCTAACTGTTCTTATATCTTAAATTAATCCATTTCTATAAATCTATACCTTGCCACATGGCTCGTGGCTTACCGGCATCTTTACATGCTGCTTGTCCTGGCGGTGGCTGGCAGCGTCTGGCAGCCTCTCCTTCCACCTTCCTGCTCTTTTCTCCTCTCTGTTAGTCCCGCCTATACTTCTTGCCTAGCCACTGGCCAATCAGTGTTTTATTAGCAACACATTTGCCATACAGAACATCCCACAGCAATTGCTTCTGGTGCCTACCTCTTATAATGAAAGATGCTTTCACTGTATCCTAAAAACTCTGGCAAGAGGGATATTCTTTCATGGATTTTATATCAATAGTATTCCTAAGATACACCTGGACAAAAAAATCAACTTACATTATTAATATAGTTGTAAAATGTTCAAGGGGAGGGAAGTATATCCACTATATAAAAAAAGAGAAAACATGAAAATATTTTTTATCTTTGATGATTGAGTAAACTTTTATATTTATACTTTAAATGAGTTACATGAATGTGTACTTTTAAAGAGTGAACTCACTGACACTTTGTTGCAAAAGTGTTGTATAATCGTTAAGGTATACATACATCTCATTCCACTTGTGGGCTGTGAATTCAAAGTGACCAGCTGCCTCCCCAAAGCTCCATACTTCTTCTTCACTGTGATGGACTGTACTGGCAAATTCACTAACCATTAATTTGTCACCAACGCTGTACTGTGAACATGTGACTCTTCTGGAGAAGAATTGAAGCTTCCAATGTGTTCCTAAAGAATGTTTAAAAGAAACATAAGCCAGCAGCGAATATACAATACAACCGAATCTCAAAAACACAGACAGCATGTAGGGTGGTCCCCATAATATTCATATTATCATGTAACATAACATAGATACAAAAACCTAAGTAGGACTTTGCCTCAAAATTCTGCTTTAACCAAAGACAACTTAGTGGTTGGTACAGGCAAGTTATCTGTACTGTTTATTCAATCTGAACAGACTCCAATAAATAGTTCTAACCACATGGTCACACTTGGCCCTGTTTAAATTTAGTGTAAGGGGTGGAGCAGATAACAGAAATGAAAGGGCATTTGTTAAGAGAGGGTAGGATGACAGTAAACAGAATGCTCCTATATAGTATGAAATTGTCAAAGAAAAAATTTAATAAAAGATTTAAAAAATCTTTACTTTTAAACAGTGTACTTAGAAAGCAAGAAAAACTGTCTCATGATTATTAAAAACAGAACATGGTAGCTTGCCTTAAAAGTGACGCAAATAATTATCTATGGTATTTCTACCCTCATAGAGTACCCCATTTTGCATCAGACTAACCTATGTAACCAAAGATTGAGAGAAAAAGTGTGTAGTTTCCAAAACAAAGTGGTTGAAGGATGTTGAAATGTTCTTTTCTCATAAGCTCGTTCTGAGGGGATCCAAATACTCTCTCATAAGGACACCGAACCAGTGTTATAAACTATTGGTCTCTTGCCAGAATTCAACATCAGCAGCAAACTCTGGAAATGGAGGGGTATCCTTGAGATTCCATTATATTCTCAGATGACTACAACCCCTAACTAACTTCAGGATTATGAGACACCTTGTAATTCTTAATATTGTGAATGTGTCTGAATCTAGAATCACCTACAAGATAAAACTTCCATGTCTGTGAGGTAGTTTCTAGACTAGGTTAATTGAGATGAAATAGCTCACCTAAGTAGATGGAATACAAAGAAATCCCGCTCAGCACTCATCATTCTGCTTCCTAACTGGATGATGTGTGCTCAGCTACTTTCTCCTCTTGCAGCTGTGTCTTTTCCCCCAAATAATGTACTCTACCCTCAAGCTGTGGGTCAGAACAAACCCCTCCTCCCTAAAAATGACCCTCTTTTTTTATTAGTTTAACCAAAAAAGGTGAATTATAAGTCAGTGTTGGAAATGTTTTATTATGCATTATATCCTTAATTATTTTTCTTTCTTAAATCTAAAGTTTTGAGATATCTGCCTATCAACCTATATTGGTTAAATATTTTTTCTATTTATAAAACTAAACATGTTACCACCAATAAAATTGCTCGAAAAGATAGTCATAATAATAAGTTGGAATAGTTTTACTTTGAATCAAAGATGCCAACATGTTAGTTTACTGGGTAGTCTTCTGCTCAGTTACCATTAAATGCGTTTAAAATCTTTGTAAGAAGTTAGAAACCTTAATAAATAGTTTCATCACACATAATCATCCTTGAAGGACAAACAGGATCCATTGCTATGGATACATGAATGAATTTTAATGATTTTTCTGTTTTTATAACACACCTTCTCCTTGAAAATATATTTTCCTATTTGCTTTCTTCTAAATTGAAGTTATATTGTAGGGACATGTTTAATTTCATTTTACATGAAATATCTAAGTTTGTAAATCCTTTCCTTTGGTACTTTTGATATCTCTGAATTCAAATTAATGTGATTTAACTACATAGTTCTAAATAGATAGCAACTCTGAGGAAAACACAGATACAAAAGATTTTACCTCCCCAGGCCAATGGCTCATCTATCAGAACATGCTGGATCCCTGGTGTGGCATGATAACATTTGACTTCACTCTTGCTTCAAAAGAAATACCTCTCTACAAATTGGTCATGTAACACTTGATCATTCACAATGGAGAGGCCACTTTAAACCACAGTAATACACCCAAGAGAGTCATGGTTTCTACCCAAAAATCACAATAGGATTTTATAGTCATTTCAGGCACCAGTGGGAACAACTTCTTCCCAGAGAAATGCTTCAAAATGAAGTAACATGTTCCAGAAGGAACAAAATGTCTTCTTAGAATGAGGAAGCAAATTGGTTTGCTACAAGAACAGCCAGGTTCTTCCAAAACTATTGCGGCAGACTGAACTTATTTTATTTTCCTCACCTTAAATCATCACCACTTCTAAAGTCAATGACATTGTGTGAAATATTTCAAAACCTTGAAACATGAAATGTTTTATTCATGGGCTTGAATAATTCTGTAATAAAATTTATTGTAACATTGAAGTAAAACATCTAGCTCCGATGAAAAGAATATTATAGGACAATCCAAAGACATAAGGCTATTTCTCCCTTCATAATTGTGTGAGATACTTGAGTCAGGTCTAAGAAACACGAGGGACTACGGTTCTAGCATCTTGAAATGAGTCTTGACCAACAGAAGTTCAAAGCCAAATGCGTAGGATACCCTTGGGAATGTTCCTTGGAACAGAACTGCAATCATGTGTTGGGCACACTTTTACATGGAAGTGGCCAGACAGAGGACAATCCAAAAATATGGATAAAATGAACTTCAGGTGATTCCTGGGCCATGTCAAACAATCAAGGTTTATTTAGGAATTCACTGACTAGAGGGTAGCACATTTCCCTCTGTGATCACAGGAAATTCTGAACTGCCAACCATTCCAATATCACAACCAACCCTTCCCATTGGTAAGTCTTCAGTGCCCTCTGAAAGTGTATTCAGGCTTAGTAGATAAGGGTACTATGACTACATAAAATAATTTACATGTTGGATTACCATCCCGTGATCTGGCATGTAATTTACCATTAATGGCATGTTGTACATTAATTATAAAAAGTATTTTTTCATATTTTTAAACAAGTAAAATAATGTTGTGTCTATTAATTGAAAATATGTATGCCGGGCTGTGGTGGCGCATGCCTTTAATCCCAGCACTCAGGAGGCAGAGCCAGGCAGATCTCTGTGAGTTCAAGGCCAGCCTGGACTACCAAGTGAGTTCCAGGAAAGGCTCAAAGCTACACAGAGAAACCCTGTCTCGAAAAACCAAAAACAAAAAAAAGAAAAGGAAATATGTATAACTGTACTTCATCGACTCTGTGCCCTTGATTTTAACGTCATAAACACTCTAAAGAAGGTATCTTGTAGTCAAGAGCACAATCAGCATAATATGTTTCTTTCTCAGCACCGAAAAATTGTTCCACAATGACAAAAAATATAATCTTATAATGAATGAATAAAACATATAGAAAAAGTTGATAAGAAGTTTGTATATACAGTTATATGTTATTATATTCTGTATTGCAAGGCATAAATTATCTATCAAAAATGTACTGAAGTAAAATCTATTGCAAATTCATAATTATTTTTTAAAAAAATTTGAGATTATAATATATTTCTCCTTTTCTTTTCCTCCTTCCAAATCCTTCCATATACTTCTAACTGACACCATTAAAATTCACGGCTTCTTTGTTCATTAATTGTTATTAGTGCAGAACTTGACATATGTAGGTAGTTCTTGACAACTTATACAAGTTACATGACTTCTTCCTTTCCATTCCTTCCACATTCCTTCCACATTTCTTTTGTTCCTTTCCCATGGTTCCATTCTCTCATTACTCTTACTCTGGATACATTTCAAGCTCATATTGAAAGTCACAAACTAAAGAAGTGGGTTCATCCTGTACTGGTGACATTTGTCTTGGCAGCACTGACCTGGTCTGAGAGTGGGGCCTTCTTCCCGATCTTTGATGTGCTGTGAGGCTAGCATCTAAACACTGAGTACCTAAGCATCAGCTTTTGATTTGTTCTCATAAAAGTAAATTACATACTCAGAATTAGGAGATGGTATTTATCTATAACCAATCTTGTGAAGTAGTTGGAGGCAATATTTAAGTTAAATGACCAGGAGAAACACCATAATCTGTCAGGTTCATTGTGTGTCTAGGAATTTGTCTTATTCATACTAAGTGTCTGAGACATGTCTGATTTGATATTAAGCTTACAGAGCCCCTGACAATAGAGTCAGTTGCTATGTGGATTTGGGGAGTACATTGGTTCACAGCATATGGAAACAGTTTCTCCTCTTTTTATATTAATATTTAGCAGCTATACAATTTCAGAAATTATTAGAAAACAAAGTACTGAGATGCAAACAAAGAGATATAAATTTCTTATAAAGCTCAAGTGTAAATGCATTGTGCTACATTTATTTTTTTTCTGTGTTTGTCATGTGTGTGTAATTTTTTAATGCCATGATTGATATTTTAAAGGAATGGGAAACCTTGAGAATTTTAAGTCAAAGTGGATTTATCCAGAACAGCAGCGTAAAACTCTGCTTTAGGGAAAATTGAGAGCATATGTTCCAGAAGTCAGCTCTAATGTGCAATGAATTGCTTCAGTGAAACCACTTGTATCAGTGCTGTTAATCTTAATGGTTACAAGTGACCCATGCTTTAATAATCCAGACCATCAGCTGAGGACAAATCTCTTTTTCTAATTAAGAATGTTTGACCACAAGAGGGAGTTCCTTGTCAACTGTTTACTTATACTTAACAGATCTCACAGGCCGGAATTTACAAAGAAAATACCTTCAAATATACTTAGCCCCATAAGTAATTTGATACTGAGAAAATGATGACAATTTACTTAAATTTGTACCTTTTACAAAGTTCCGGAATGAAGCACAATTTATCATGAAATTCTAATTCTAACAGACTAAGAGTTTTTCAGGAATAAAACCATGTTTTAAAGCAGTTCCCAGACTTGTAAAATCTCAGCTCACCATCTTGTTGGTCAGATCCAATGCTGACACACAGACAATGGATTGAGGTCAAAGAGTATGAAATTATACACCAATTTATTGACATGGAATGTGTAAAGATACCTTTGTTTTTATAAATTTATGAATATATTCTATTGAACTTTTTATCACTAATAAGTAAAGTAGAATGTGACTTTGATAGTACAAACTAAACCAGCATTTTTAAGAAATCAAAAAGCTAATCTTCCAACTAGTAGACTTTTTAAAATACAAATTAAGTCTATTTTCCCTGTGAGTAAGTACATAATATAAACAATAACTCAAGAATGTATTAAGACACTAAACATATTTTAATCTACCAAAGTTGTTAACTCAGAGCATTGTAATAAAGTGTGCACTGACCACAACTTCAAAGTATCAGCATGATTGAGAAATGATTTTGACAGACACTATTTCTCAGTGCCTGCTTTTAGATTCAAAGAAACTTTTCATTTAAAATGCATAATTTTTTCTGAGTATTATTTCTCCTAGTTTTATTCCCAAAATGCTGCACTACTGAATCCTGAACCTCTACTCAACAGCATCCTTCTTCATCT
>CABHPR010140495.1:16764-46500 GCA_902168415.1 Peromyscus melanophrys | reverse complement strand
ATATATATATATATATATATATATATATATATATATATACTTTAAAACCTTTTCCTTTATGGCTAGTTATTGACCATCATATTTAATGTTTATTTTTCTTTAGTAAGAGTGGCACCATTTTTTAGCTAAAGATCTTACTTTGTCAAACTGTGTATAACATTAGACAACTTCTGTATTTGATGAACAATAAAGAATCTGGACCTATTAAAGTCATACATATGATATCTTATTCACCAAAATTTGCATGATATAAAATACCCACAAATTAACACCATACTTCCTTTGTCTCATTCCTCATCAATGGTGAGCTTATATTTCCCTCAGAAGAGAAAAAATTACTTATTTCTTAATTTGAAAACATCTAAGTTTACTCCATAGTTGAATGCAAACTCAAAGTACAAACTTTTAATTCATATTTCCCATAAGACCTTAGGCATCTCTAACTGTAGTTTTCTAAGATATGCAGATGTTGTCTAAGACAGACATTCAAAAAACACCAGAAATTGAAGAAAAGAGCGGTGGACAAAAGTCTTAGGTCAGCAGAGTGAAATGTGAGCCTGTACAGATGTTATAGCTATTTCCATGATAAACACTAGCCTTCTGTGCATGAATTTAGCAGCATACTTTAATTTGGATTAAAAATCTTAACATAAATTATCTGACTTTGACAATAGCAGCCTAATATTTCAGTTTTGTGTACCATTTCCAGTTTTCACTTTCAAAATGAACCTAGTGGACTTTTTCATTTTTAAAAGCCACATTCCAGGTCTTGTACCTTAACACCAGGTTGCCTGATTTTTTTTTTTTAGTGAAGTAAATTATATAATCAATAAGCAACAGTTACTATCTTATTCCTTGGTGACTGACAGAGAATTTGTTAAAGCATGTAGTTTCTGGGTAAAGAATTTAATACTTCATCAATTTATTTATTATTATACATAGAGATTTCAACTATTAAAATGTTTTCACCCTGTTTGGGTCAATAAAAGAATCTCAGAGTTGTTCTGATGTCATTTCATCATTAGTCTCCATATTGTTACTATTTTGTGTTTGATTTTTTTTTTTTAACCAAAAATGTCTACCTGTAACATCAATGGCAACGTGACCAGAAGCCCAGAACACTCTGATTAGAAAGAGTGGTGGAATCCTGGTATTTAAATTAGATGAATTTGTTAGGTCAGATCTACGGACTTCATCAGCTGAGACAAGAGTCCCTCCAAACTAGAGAAACTCATAAAGCTGTACCACACAAGGACAACCAGGCTCATCAGAAAGAAAAGCAAGCTAGCTCTGTGATACCATGATCGAGAGGAATTTACAGCCACCGGTTTCTCTGTGCTCAACAGGCAAGCACATTTAGACTAAGATACAGTGAAACTCGTGAGTAAGAGTGTGACTTTTAAATCCAACACCTTATGTAATCCCCTCCCCCCTCCCCAGCAAATTATCATCTCCTAGGATTGGAAACTAATGTTGATGTATTAGCGATCCATCAAAGGACATAATTCCTCGGTGAATTTTAATTGTAAACACGACCAGGATCTCTGCAGCACACAGATCTCAGCAAGGGGTAAAAGATACAGCCAATCCCAAGGATTATGCAACTTCATCCATGCTTAATGACAAGAAAACATGTAACGTGACTGATAATGCTGTTGTAAGACGCAAATTCTGTCTCAATAGATACAAAACAATAGTTAAAGGTGATTTTAATTTTCTATCAGCCCCCCCAATAAAAAAAACATTGAAAAGCCTGCATCACAGATGAATTTCCATTTCTATTGTATCTGCCCCCCAGATCATGTGTAGAGACTCTGCAAATATTTAAGATGCTTTGTGTATTTACAAAGTAATATTCTGCTTGAGCAGTAAGCATATGCTACAGCCACCCCTGCAGATACAGAGCAGTTCATGCTTATTTTAAAATTATGAAAGATCCTAAAGTGAACTTCTCAAATTATGATTTGAAGCATTCCATAGCCCTGCTTTGAGGTGGGGCTCATGTTTTGAAAAGAGATTGCTCAGTCATTTAAAATCAAAATGGTTCTTGATGTATTGATTTACTTGTCAGAGAATAATGTTTAAAAAAACACTCAGAATAGCATTATTAATGTAAACATACCTGAACCAGAGTCAAATTTGGTTTCTGATCTGCAAAGGAAAAAAAAAGAAATTAATATAAAAATTTTGAAAGGTCTGAGGTGGGGAGGTACAGTAATTATAGATTTCTACATAATGGTCAAGAAATAAAATCATTTCCTTTAATGTAAGGCTATATTTATGTCAACCATTTCAATTGAATGCAATATATTAATTCAGATTACATAATAAGAAAAAAATAACTTTCAAAGTTAGCTTTTCCGAGAAGGGACCTTATTTTTCAAAATATCCAATCTTTCTTTACAGATAAACTTTCTTCAATAGTACCATGGAACGATAGAAAAAAAATCCAATCCATAATTATGCCTTTTCCTTTATTATTAAAGATTTTCAATTACTTAACACCAAGTAGGTCCTTAGCACACAGTGAATGAACTCGGTAACCCCATACACTTAATAAGGAGGAAGAAGAAACGGTGCCTTGTGGGAACATTATGTTTCAGATACAGGTTAACACAGGCTGTAAATCCAGAAGCCTTTGAAGCCGTTGGTCTGGCTGTGGGAAACTGCTGTTGGTAATTACTCTCAAGATGCTGCCGATGCGCTGTCAAGCAGAATTAACCCCGTGACTGGGCCGATCCACACAGGCCACTCTAAGACCGCATTGTCTGTATCTAGCTCACAAACCAATTAGTGGGCATGCTCAGTTGGATTTATATCACACATTAACCATCAACGGCATATATGTTCACAGCTGCCGCAGCAAGATACAAGAACCAAACAGCAGGAGTCCTGTTAGGGATGTTACGTGGACAGAGGAGATTTTTCCCCTCTGTGGAAAATGCAGTTAACTAACCGGGAAAGAAGAGCTCTTTGAAATTATGCCAGAGTACCAAAGCATTTTAGGAATGGCTCTCCTCACTTAAACTAGCCTCGAGAGAACTCATCAAAGAAGAGAGCAGAAAATAAGGGGCTTCTTTGGTCACAAAAATTCATCTTCTCGAGTGCTCTCAAATTTCCCCTCATTTCTAAACAAAATCAACAACTTTTCATATACATATTATATATAAGTATATATGGGTATACAACACAGCTAGAAGTATGTATGTATGTATGTACATACGTATGTATGTATGTGACCACAGACCTGGTTTTGTGGGGGGTTTCTCTGTGTGGTGCTATGAATTGAATCCAGAGGCTCACGCATGCTAGGCAAGCACTCTGCCCCTTACCTCTACCCCCAGTCCAGCTAATCACAGGTTTTAGCAAACAAACCTATAATGTAGCTTTCCCAATTTCCTTCCCAGACCTAAGCCTCATCTCTGTTCTTCCCTTCCATGCCCTCCCATTCCCAATGCAAATTCATGTCACTCGTTGAGATCCATGATTCTGGAAGGCCTTGCTTCATGATTACACCATCCCCGAGGATAACCCAAAGTCTCTAGTATGTTGCTCTACTGGCTTCCTTACCTACTTCCTCCCTAGACCTCAGCTATGCGTATTAACCTTTGTAGCCAGGGCATCCAAATATACCTGGTGTACGTACTCAGATGTCTCTCAACGGAAACTACAACAACAAAGGTCTTGATAAAACATACATTTTGAGATATAAAAATTATGTCAAAAAAACCTTCCAAAAATCTTACCTTGTCCCCAGACAGCTGGTCAATGTGTAATATATATATATATCCACAAAATGTACAGAAAACATTTTCACAAACCAATTAGCCCCCCCCAGGCATCAATTAAAAAGTAGAAAACATTTTCATAATCCTCAGATATAGTATTAAACATTAAAAAAATACATTGTGAATAATTAAAACATGATCATAAAATTAATATGGTCAGATTTGGGGTTAGGGGAAATTGGCCCTATGACATATGTTCTTTCGAACTCGTATGAGATTTTATGCGCTCACACAGTCAGAGACACGAAGTCTGTTGTGTCCTACTGTATCATCGCATCTGCTACGATAATCTGTTCATCTGGATCTCTGAGTTCAAGGCCACACTGGAAACAGAGTCAGACAGTGGTGGCACACACCTTTAATCCCAGTACTGGGAAGCACACATGCCTTTAATACCAGGAAGTGATGTCTGGGCAGAGAAAGGTATATAAGGTGTGAGGGGACAGGAACTAAATCAATTCAGCTGAGACTCTTTCAGGTAAGGACTCAGAGGCTTTCAGTCTGAGGATTCGTGGAAAGAGGATCAGCTGAGGAGTTGGAGAGGTGAGGTTGGCTATGGCTTGCTCTGCTTCTCTGATTTTTCAGCTTTCACCCCAATATCTGGCTCTGGGTTTTTTATTAATAAGACCATCTAAGACTCGAACAACAAGATACCAGAATACAAAAAAAGCACAAACAAGACATGAAATGGATAAAATCACGGTGGTTCCAAAGATATCCATTCTATTCCTAGACTACAGTCAAAATGATTTCATTGGTTCCTTCAGTAATCCCCAAAGGAATGTGTTGGGTGCTATTCCCGCTTTCCAACATGCATTCCCCCTTTTTCCTTTTCCAAAGTTTTAAGTAGGCATATGGCCGAATAGGTGAGATATTTCCACACCTCTATTTAGCACCTCTCTTGTGGCTCATTGCGACCATATGACCTAATTATCTTGCACCAGGCTCCATCTCTTAAAGACCCAACACCTGGACACATCACACTGGGGACCCATGTTCCAGCTCATGCACTTTTGGTAGGCGTACTGCATCCACAGGCAAATCACAGAAAGTCTTACACTGGCATTTACAAATGTCCAAGTGTGAAAACAAAGATCCTTCAAATGGGAAGCCAGAGAGGTTGACACTAAGAAATTCAGTTTTCATTCAATTTTTTAAAATAATTTAAATATATAACATATACATTCTTTTTATAGCAAAATTGCAGCTTTTCGAGAGAGGGTAGATTTGGCCACTGGTTAGAGTTGTATGCTCCTGGAAAAATAGAAACTATCATTTTCTATTTCCACAGAACATTCTATGTAAGTCAAAATGAAAAGAATTGAAGTGGAGGATATATAGTCTGATACAGCGGAGAATACTTGCCCAGTGTGAGTAGACCTGGATTTGATCCCTAACACTGTATGGACTGGTGGTGGCGGCACAGGACTTGGGAGGTTGAAGCAGGAGGATTAGGAAGTGAAGGCCTTTCTCAGCTGTACAGCAAGTCCTAAGCCACCCTGAGTTACATGAAACCCTGACAATACAGAACGAGAAGAAGGAGGAGAAAGGGTGAGGAAGATGAGGAGAAACTACATTGTTTCAGGGCAGAAATTATAACATTTCAGGGCCCTACCTACTAATCTCAGAATTTCTTTCTGCCCCCACAAGCCATGCAAAGGCTTTTCTCAGACAGAACAACAGATAAGTGTAGTGAGCACCCATGTGTTCTTTCAAGCAATGTAACTACTGTATACTTCTTCTTCTATTTGAGATATTCCCATTCTCTCTTTTACCTAATCCCAGAAATGTTCTGCACATATTAGCTTCATAATTAGTTTTCTGAAAAAAAAATTACCAGACCAGGCTAATCCTTTGGCTCCATAGCACTACCATGCCTTCCTATACCTATAACATATCTGTTCATAGGAAGTTTTCTTATACTGCATCTTAGTGGTTTTTTAAGATACTTATTAATTACATATTACTTGTGAATATAGGTAGGCTTCAGTGTGGCATTTCCACATTGTTTTGGAAGATGCCCAGAGTTCAACAATGGCAGCAGACACTATTAACTGCCTACCTGACAGCTGGTCTCTCTTCTCCCCAGTAACTGAACTGCAGTTCCTGAAAGGGGCTAAGACACGCCCACTGCAGTGGTGATTTCTGCCCGTGCTCTGATGACCAGTTCAAGGACAACCCCTTAGCCCAGCTGAGTCCTGAGAGGTAAAGTCTGTGGGTGAGTGTTCTTCATTAAAAAGGGAGAGAGGTTATTGAGAGGGAAGGCCCTTCTCAGGCTCTCCACACCTTTCCTGCCTTCAAAGTGGCTGTGTGCAGACGCTAGCTGGGAACAGCCACAGTGTCTTGCAGCCCCCAGGGAAAGGCCAAGGACAATCACAGAGATGCATCTGGGCACCTCAGTGTCACTCAGGCCGGATCAGCTAAGTGAGAGGCGTGCCTAGATGCATTAACATTGCTTTTATTTGGGGATTTCTATCCAAAAACAAATATATTCTGTTTCTTTTAAATTTGAGCATTAAGAGATAATTCCTCATCGATCCCTGTGTTTGAAAATTTATATTTTGGCAATAATGCTACAAGATATAGACAAGATGCAAAACACACAAAAACAAACCACGGTCAGCTTAAATGTTTAGATACACATAGGCTATCACAACCCAAACCCAAGAAAATGCTAAAATGTCTATTGGCTGTATAGTTTTTTTTAATCAATCACAAATGCTCAGAAATTTTTAAATCAAAATAACCATTAGTAAAAGAGCAGCAAGAACTGAGCCAAGCCATGTTGAACACAAGATACACTTAGAACCACTGTGATGAATTATGCAGTTAACACAACATACTGCATTGTTTATCTTCCACTTCCTTATGAAAATCAGATTTGTGGTTACCGGGTTAGGAAATATTGCTGAACGAAAACGTGCTAAAGTCTTAAAAGTTTGCAAATACTAGACCCTCTACATCTATGTTATGGTTATGCAGCTTGGTGTTCTTGTGGGACTCCTTAACAGTGGGAGTGGGGGGTGTCTCTCGCTCTTCCGTCTAATCTTGGGACCCTCTTTCTCCTACCGGGTTGCCTCATCTTGATATGAGGGTTTGTGCCTGGTCTTATTGTAACTCACCATGCTGTGTTTGGTTGACATCCCTGGGTGGCCTGCTCTTTTCTGAAGGGAAACAGAGGAGGGTGGTGGGGAGGATTGGAGGGAGGGGAAACTGTGGTCGGGATGTAATGTATGAGAGAAGAATAAATTTTAAAAATTGCCAATATTAAAAACAAATCATGTTCAAAAGATAAGCCTAAATCCATTACAAAACATTAGTATCTGGGAAAACAAATTGAGACATTAAAAATGACGAGAAGGCAAGAAACAAAACCTGCATAAAATCTGCTAGGAACCGCATGCCCTGGGAACATCTCACGGGTGTTTAGTGAGCTCGAGGGATAGAGATGCCAACAGACCCTTCTTTCACACGGCGGGAGCTGTGTAAAGGAGACAGCTTGAAGCCAAACCCCAGTGACCTTGGACGCGTTCATTCATGACCACTCCAGGGTTGCCTTACTGCCCATAGAACAGGCTGAGAAACTTACTTTTAAAAACTTTTGCATAGATTAAGATGATCCTAAAAGAGCCGATGTCGGGTCCTGGTATGTATGAGAAGTCAAAGGAAAGCTTTCTAAGCAATAATGCTATGCAGAATTAACCTATGGCAACAAGCTCAATTAGCAATATTTCAGCTAAATAAAAACAGCGTTGTACTATTAAAAAAGAACTATTGGTCTGGTTAAGATCTTACAGGGGTGCAGTGTGAAATGACACGGGAAAGACAAAAAAAAAAAGAACAGAATAAAAATAACCGGAAATGGAGCTGTTTAAGAGAACAGACAAGTAATGGCTCTACGTTACTTCGTTTTCTGACGAAACCCTCAACAAAAGTGACTCGAGGGAGGAAAGGGTTAATTCAGGTCACACTTAAGGAGATACGTCCATAATGGAGGCCGGGGCCACCATGTCCAAGTCAGTGGGAGCTTCAACGTGACTACTGTTCACATCTTAGTAGATCAGGAAGCGGATAGTCTGAGCCAAACACAGGTTTAGCCTATCCCAGGGACCTACAATAGTCAGGCAGGCCCCGCCTCTCAAAGTCCCGCACTATCTGCTGAAGAGCGAGAGCTCCAACACACGACCCCGCGGAGGGCATTTAAGATTTAAACTGTCCCCAGAGGCTATCTCACAATGCAAGATGCATCCAGTTCAACTTCCCCCGTTTTAACAGTCCTACACTACTGTTCACAGCCCCAAAGTCCACTGTCCTTTCTGAAACTGTAGGCAAACACTTAGCTCTGAGTCCCCGCAAAATAATAATATTTAAAGGTACATATTTCTAATATCCATTGGCACATTCCCACCCAAAAAGGGAGGAATGGGGCATGGCAAGGAAGCATTGGACCAAAACAAGAGTGAAACCCAACAGGACAAACTCTAAACTCTGTAGCTCCGTCCGTGTTCAGCATCTTGGCAGCATCATCTGAGTGCTAGTATTTAGGGTAGCCTTGCCCCCCCCCCCAGGGCCCCTCTGGTGAGCCTGTAGCTTTCCTTAGCAGACTCTGTACATCCCTGGCATCTCCAGCATCCTGGGCTCCCCACTGCACCTTGAGCTCCATCTTCACAACATTACCAGGCCTGCTCAGGGGCATCACATAGAGAATTCAACCTTGCTACACAGTCTGCACTGATAGGCTGTGGGGGACCAGCCCCCACTATTATTTACCCCAGGAACTCTTGAGGATTAAAGGATAAGAGACTTAGAAGTAAGGAGAGAGAAACAGAAAAGAAAAAACAGGATAGACTTGAGTGGGCCTGGATCCTTATCCACCGGCCCAGAACTTTATTCCAAAGGTCTATTTATAACAATGCCAAAGGATGGAGCAAAAGACCTCCTCCTTGCTGGTTAGACCCTTACAAACACCTGGTACCCAGGCTCGTGATCCAATCAACCTCTTATGCAGTCCTGCTGGACACAGCCACTAGGAAACCTAGTGGGCTCCAACAATAGGCTTTTCTTGTAACCTTAGTACAAGGCCCCAGGACCCTGTCAATGCTGTATTCTAAATGCCTGCCAAGTTGGTGCCATGTAGGTGGCAAGTCCTGCTGCCAGCTCAAGATGTAATGGCACCCTTGAGCCACAGCGGCAGCAGCCTCCAAGTGCCTATGTGGCTGAAGCTAGGGAAACACTCCTAGGTGGCTCTGTCCAAGTAAAGCACCCTGGTTCTTTCTTTTCAATAAAATGCCTCTGTAAGATTCACCTCTAGACAAGTCTACAGGGCATTTTCTGTATTAGTGATTGATGTGGAAGGAAAGCAAAGAGGTGGAATGTCTCTTCACCATCACTGGAAGACCTGGTCCAGGGCCCTGGACCACCAGTTCCAAAGGCCTGCGTCAATGACCCCAGAAGTCATCAACTTCTGCAGCTCACGTCAAGCTTTTGAAAAGCAGGTTAGAGTTTGAAAATGCATGTTTGTAAGTTCTCCAAGTAATCCCGAGACCATCTAACTGAACTGGCATTCCTTTAACATGAAGAAAACCTCTCCTATTTACATTTGCAAAGCTTCTCGCCTTCCTAAGTATTCCAACTTGTTTATATTACTAATTTTCAAAGTAACATTTTGACCAATGGGGAACTAAAGAAGGTCCCCTCACACTATGAAATTTCACGTGGAAAATATTTTCCATATCACTGTAATAAAGTTATCTTTGTGGGAAGTACTGAAGTAAACAGTAAGGAAGTAAAAATATGTTGGAAAAGACCCACTCCCTGGGAGATAGGTATACATACATACATACACACACACACACACACACACACACACACACACACACGTGTGTGTATGTGTGTATGTATATATACCACTGTCTTAGTGAACTTATTAAAACTACTGTCTTATTGTATAGCTATTGTCTCTGAGAACCTGAGTCAAACAGTGACATCTTGGATTGCAAGAATCTGGACTGGCCAGCAAACCACCTAGAATGACTTATCAATAAAAAGACAAGTTTCATATAGTCAGTAAAATTATACTCTATCGAAGCCCCAAGCAAAAACACACATGAAAGACACAATTCCAGAAGCCTTCCCGCCAATCTGGAAACCAGGCAGAGAAGTTCACTGGAAGGTCGAAACACGCATTAAGTCATAGTTGAGAGCATTTATGGAGTGCTTACTATGTACAAAGCACTCTATTTGAAAGAGGAGGCCTTCTATAAAGTCACCATAATTCAACCCGTAAAAGCCCTTTATAGTTTAAGATCAATAGCTTCAACCTCCTTGAAGAGCAAACGGGTAGTGGGTTCATACTGAAGGAGGCAGGTGTAATTGGTCAGTCAGTGGTGACTGGTGTCTCAACTTGAATGAGTCTCTGCAGTCTACGTAAATTCCACATTCTGGGTGGTCTTTCAGAACATTCTCAAAGAAGGCACACCAGAGGTAGCAGAGTTAATTTACGGTTATGCAGACTATGAGTCATGGAACTGCCATTAACACTATACACTTAACTAAATGCACGGAAGTAAAACGTGCAAATCCCCAGCGGTATACTGCCAATTTTCCTTCCAGCAGAAATGCTGCAACTGGATGCCACTGAAAACCAAAGCAACGCATGAGTTTTTGAAAGTGTGTTTTGTTTCACGGACCATGCCAGCTAGTAAACATAAAATATGAGCCGCAGGAGGCATCGGCCCCTTCCCAGCTAACTCACGATCATGGAATATAGGATTGATGAAACAGTTACCTGCTTGGAGCTGCTGTGTCTATTCATTCCCAGGTGTATGAGGCAGTGGAAACGATGGCAAGTAAGAGCTGCCAGGTTCCAAGTCCTGCTCTCCAGCAACCACGTCTAGGCAGCAGGGACACTAGCTAATCTAGAAAACTAAAACAATGTGAAACTCTTCTTGGGGATGGACAACTACCCACCTGAGAAGATTCTATTCCCGGAAGAAGCCCAGTCTTCGTTCCTAAAGCTTATCCTATGACCCTGAGTTCTCTTTTCCTCGTCTTTGGCACCTTCAATGTCTCTCTATCTGTTCCATTTTCTTCGCTTAAAAAACAGTAAAGCGTTTCCTTGAGCCCACCTTCCCCAACACTGTAGGGGATGGGTCTTACCATTCCTTCCTTAGCTCTCTTGACCCGATCATGACTACTGCGTTCTCTGAGATAATCCTCCACTTACATTTGGGGCTTGAAAATTAGACCATCCCCCAACATCTGAAACCCCTTCTACTGAAGTGTTTTTCTAATACTGACATACTAAGTAAGAGGTCCCCATCCTTCCACATCTCCACAGTCTTCTCTAGCTTTCTGCGACATCAATGCTGCTAGTGTGCTCTTTGTTCTAGACTTATGCATCCATGTCAGCTACAGCATCTCACAGTTCACATTATCAAAAACACCAGACTCAGAAATACGTCTTTCAATTGAGAGACTGATTCTGTGGCCAAAAGATTTTGAAAATGTTCCTCACTGTGTTCTACTCTGAACATGAGTGTGTTGTAAGTACTCATTTGATTTCTGTTAGTTTCTCAGTAAACAATTTGTTTTTTCTCTTTTGCACAGAACATAAATTCATATTTCACTGGCCTAGAATTGTGCAAAACTAATATTATAATGGCACACATATTCAAGAGAACCCATTTGCAGAACACTGCCACACAGACCTACATTCTCAGTTATAACTTCAAGTCTATCAGACTTCCAAAACTGCATTCATTAGCTTCCTTCCCAGACAAGGCATTAACCATCTAATTAATCATGAGGAAGATCTTTTTCACCAATTTCACAGCTAGCCGGTAGCTATTTTGATTTCTCGCTGCGTGCATGCTTTTGCAGCACGTGTTAAATCACTATTGATATCACTCAAATCGTATCTCCCATCAGACTCAAAAAACATAGAAGAACTTTGCAAAACACGGAGTAGGCTCTGGGATCTACAGCCACCTCCCTAAGTAAGAACTCTGCCAGGGCAAGGCATAGCAGGCAGCTGCGGTTCTCTGGGACATCTAGGTTTGCAAGTTGCTGTATGAAGCTCCTTGCGTGGGCTCAAGACTAGTCGCCCCCTTGAGCTTGCACTTTCTTTTACTGCCTCCTATCACCTCTTCAAAGTGGCATGGCTTTCAGGGGTCCTAGCAATCAGTTGGGCTTTTGCTGAATTGGCCATTGGGCCCACTAACCTTTCAAACGGATGCCTCATACCAACCCAATGAATACCTTGGATATAGACTGACCAGTTTCTGAAAGACGAGGATCATCTGTGATCTATTGGTTTCTGGGTTTATCTAGATTTCTCTTTATTTTTGGACAGGTAAATCAATCTCTCTCTCACCCATCCTCTGCAGCAAATTACTACTCTTCATCATCAAGCTCGATGTGAAATAGCCACTGGCATGCAAGCTACCCTACAATTCTGAAGCAGTAGTTACTCAACCCTGGTCTTTGTTCCAAACAAGCACGGTGCCTTCCCTTTCACCAATGAACACTGGGCCAGAAAACATTAGACTAATCCTTGATAACTATTTTAATAGCAATGCTTCACCTTTATAGTGATGTACTTCTATTGCTCAAACATTACTTCCTGCATCTCAGAAGTTCTTGTAATATGGGTTTTATCCTTGTCTCACAAATGAGGAAAGTGCCAGCTGTTAGAGGTTAAGTACACCAGTCAGGTCTACTCAGTAGAGTGAGGACAGTTGTTAATTTTGCCTCACTTCTTTACACTTAAATCACAGCTTTCCCTACCTCAGCATCCAAATATAGTGCCTTGGCCATCTTCAGAAAATTAGCACCAATTAACAGCAGTGTGAGAGCTGCCAGATGGGGAATTGCTGAGTGGAAAGACAAAATGCAGAGTAGCATTGTAATACCAGAGCTGAGAAAGTAAAGCCGGGGGACCAGTCAGACCTGAGTTGTTGGGTCCTACTCCCAATGTTTCCTGAATTACACAGCCTGTGTAGCCTTCCGTTTTTGTTATAAAGAATAAAAGATAGGATTTTTTAGGTTATTAGCATAAAACTGAGCACATAGTAAGCCCTCAGTTGTTTTAAAATATAGTCTGGTCAAGTATGACCAACAGTTTATAAAATGTCTGTTTAAAAACAAATCCAAATATTCTGATCATGGTGGGTTGTCCTTCACCAATTACCTTTAGGTTTCTGAGAACAAGACCCAAGGGATGAAATATAGTCAGGAGGAGAGAGAAAGTTTTGAAATAGTAACTAAAACAGAGGCCAAGAGAAGATAATTATAAGGTTTGAGTAGTTTACCCTCCCATGGCCATTGAGAGAAAGAGAGACATTAAAAAAAAAATAACATGATGCATTCCAAGGAACACAGCTCTTCAGTAAAAACTCCAAAGAGCGAACAATCTACACAATACCTGAGAAAAATCCAAAATAATGATCCTCAGGAAACTCAGCAAAACATAGAAAACATCATGAGACAATTCAGTGAAATTAGGGAAACAATTCATGGCATTAATAGGAGTAAGAAATTCAGCCAGGAAATTGAGATAATTTAAAAAAAAAAACCCAAGGGCTAGGAAGATGGTCAGTCAGTAACATGTATACCCTGCAAACATGGGAGGCTGAGTTTGATCCCTAGAACTCACAAAAAATAGCTGGGCATAGTGGTTCATGCTTGTAACCCAAGCACTGGGGTGGTGGAGACAGGCAGATCTCTTGGGTCTGCTGGCCAGCAAGCATGGTGAATCCAAGGCCAGTCCCTGTCTCACAAAATAAAGTGGAGGCTACCTGAAGAATGACACCTAAAGTTGACCTCTGGCCTACATGTGCGCACACACACAGAGGCAAGGGGAACACAGGAAACAGAGGACACCATGAAACAACCAAACCTTCAAGTTATAGGCATAGACGTGGGAGAAGAATCCAAAGTCAATGACATAAACCAAATATCCAACAAGATCAAAGAAGCAAACCTCCCCAAACTAAGGAAAGATGCATTCATACGGATACAAGAAGCACACAGAACACCAAAGAGACAAGACCAGAAAAGACAATTCCCATGGCATATCATAGCTAAAACAATAAGTATACATAACAAAGGAAGTGTATTGAAAGCTACGAGAAGAAAAAAAAAACACAAAAACCACCACAAGTCACATATAAAGGAAAACCCATCAAAACAACAGCTGATTTCTCAATGGAAACTTTGAAAGCCAGAAGAACCTGGAGCAATGTATTCCAAGCATAAAAGACTATGCTAGCCTACCTGGGATAATATACCCAGCAAAACTACCCACGATAATTGGAGAAGGAAAAACTTTCCATAATATGAACAACCTAAAAAAAATTATACCCAACAAACCAAATGTAAACAAAATACAGGAAGCAATATTTCAGACTGAATAGAGGATTGAGCATAGCAGAGAGACTGTGGAAGGAAATACAAAGCCATCATCATTAAAACACAAAATACCACTGAGAAGGCAGACAATACCAGAAATCAACAACACAATGACTACAATTAACACACATACTTCAATAAAAACTTTAAATAATGGCCTCACCTTCCTGTTTAAAAGACACAGGCTGACTGGGTGAATCAAGAAACAAAGTCCAGCCGGGCGTTGGTGGCACACGCCTTTAATCCCAGCACTCGGGAGGCAGAGCCAGGCGGATCTCTGTGAGTTCGAGGCCAGCCTGGGCTACCAAGTGAGTTCCAGGACAGGCTCCAAAGCTACACAGGGAAACCCTGTCTCGAAAAACCAAAAAAAAAAAAAAAAAAAAGAAACAAAGTCCTTCCACCTGTTGTCTCTAAGAAACAGATCGGAGAGCAAGGAAAGAGATATCTTGATAGAGGGGGACCTTATGGGGTTAGGGAGAAACCTGGTGATAGGGAAACTCCCAGGAATCCACAAGGACAATCCCAGCTAAGACTCCTGGCAATAGTGGAGAAGGTGCCTGAACTGGCCTTCTCCTGTAATCAGATCGATGACTACCCTAATTGTCATCATAGAACCTTCATCTAGTAAGTGATGGAAGCAGATGCAGAGATCCACAGCTAAGCACCAGGCCAAGCTCCTGGAGTCCAGTCAAAGAGAGGGAGGAGGGATTATATGAGCAAGGGGGCATCAAGACCATGATGGGAAAACCCACAGAGACAGCTGGCCCAAGTTCATGGGAGTTCACAGACTCTAGACAGCTAGCAAGCCTGCATGGGACCGATCTAGGCCCTCTGCAGGTGGGTCGCAGTTGTGTAGCTTGGTCTGTTTGTGGGACCTGTTCCTGGTGCATGAGCTGGCTTTTTAAAAGCTATTTCCTATGGTGGGATTCCTCGCTCAGCCTTGATGCATAGGAAGGAGATTGCTCCTGCCTCAACTTGATATGCCATGCTTTGTTGACTCCCACAGGAGGCAGAAGAGGAGTGGATGTGAGGGGATGTGAGGGATGTGAGACAGAAGAGAGGTGGGGGAAGGGAACAGGAGGAGAGTAGGGAGAGAAACTGTAGTTGGTATGTAAAATAAATAAATTTAATTTAAAAAAAAAAAGAAACAGATCTGAGCTTTAAACATGGGCACCACCATAGAGTGAAAGGTTGAACAAAAGTATCTCAATCAAATGGGACCAGGAAGCAAGAGGTGTTATCACCCTAAAATCTGACAAAATAGATTTCAAATTAAAACTAAACAGAAGAAATAAAGAGGTACATTTCATTTGAATGAAGGGAATAGTTAACCAAGAAGACATTGCTATCCTAAATATTTATGCATCAAAATCAGGGCACTCAGTCTCATAAAAGTGTCCTATTGGATGTAAAGATGTAGATTAACATCATTCCCCACTACCTCCAATGAACAGGTCATCTGGACCAAAACCAGAGAAATAGCAGAAACAAGTAACACCATACAGCAAATGAACTTAACAGATAGCTACAGAATATTCCATTAAACACCAAAGAATACACATTCTACTAGGCGGCACACCAAAGCTTTTGTAAAATAGATAGACCACACTGAGGGACATAAGACAAATCTTTACAAACTCAAAAAGATTGAAATAACTCCTGCAGCCTCTCTAACCACAATGCAATAAAACTTAAAACTAATAACAAACAAATCTCCAGCAAATACACAAACCCATGGAAATCAAGCAACTCATACTGAATGATGAATGGATCAAAAAAGGAATCAATAAAGAAATTTTTAAAAATTCCTGAAACTAAATGTAAATGAAAACACAACACAATGAAACCTCTGGTACACATTGAAAGCAGTCCTACAGGAGAGATTTATAGTGTTAAGTGCCTACATTTAAAAAAATAATAAGAACTAGCTCCAGGACAGCAGGGCTGTTACATAGAGGAAAAAAATGGAAAAGAAAAAAAGGAACTAGCACAAATAAATGACTTAATGATGCAGTTCAAAATTTTAAAAAATAGGAACAAAATCTAAGCCCAGTCAATGGCAAGAAATAATAAAAAAAAATCAGAGCAGAAGTCAATGAAACAAAAATAAAGAAAACAATACAAAGAATGGATGACTCTGAGAGCTGGTTCTTTGAGAACATTAACCAGATGGACAGGCCCTTGGACCAGGTAATCAGAAGGAAAAAAACAGAGGACCCAAAGGACAGAATCAGAAATGAACACGGAAATGTTACAGCAGACTCCAAAGATATTCAAGACATTATAAGGGAATATTAAAAAAAACAAACAAACAAAAACCCTATACTGCATTAAGCTGGAAACCCCAACAGAAATGGCTGAATTTCTAAATCCAGTGAAACTACCAACATTAAACCAAGAAAGTCAACGACCTAAACACACCCATAACAAATGAGGAAACTGAAATAGTAATAAAAAGCCTCTCACATCTTAAAAAAAGATGTCCAGAACCAGATAGACTTTCTTAGAAGATCTACACCCAATCCTCCTTAAACTATTCCAAAAATCAGAAACAGAGAGAGCACTCCTAAACTCTTGCCACAAAGCCAATAGCATTCTAATACCAAAACCAGGTAAAGATACAACAACAACAACAACAACAACAACAACAACAACAACAACAACAAAGAAAGCTACGGACCAGTATCCCTGATGAACACGAACTCAAAAATTTTCAATAAAACACTGCAAACAGAATACAGACATACATCAAAAAGATTTTCCTCCATGGCAAAGCTGGCTTTATCTCTGAAATGCAAAGACGGTTCAACATATACATAAGTCAATAAATGTATTAAGTCACACAAACGGACCTGACTTGACAGACTCCAACATGCCTTCATGGGAAAAGTCCTAGAGAATGTAAGACTAGAGGGAATAGACTTCAACATAATAAAAGCTATAATGAGAAACCTACAGTTAATGTCATCCTAAATGGAGAAAAATGTCATACTCAATGGAGAAAAGCTTGTAGCAATCCCACTAACATCCTGAACAAGACAGGGACGTGCACTGTCCCCAATACTTTTCAATATTGTACTCTAAGCACTAGCTGGAGCAATAAAGCAAGAGAAGGAAATTAAAGGAATACAATAGGGAAAGAAGTCAAATGGCCCCTTGTTGTTGGAATCTTAGATGGTCTTTTCATAAAAAAAACCCAGAGCCAGATATCAAGGTGAAAGCTGAAAGATCAGAGAAGCAGAGCAGCCAGTCACTAGTTCTTACCTCTACGAAATCCTCAGCCTAAAGAGAGAGAGTTCCTGTTTGCTCATGCCTTATATACCTTTCTCTGCCCAGACATCACTTCCTGGGATTAAAGGTGTGTGCCACCACTGCCTGACCTCTATGTCTAATCTAGTGGCTGCCTCTGTCCTCTGATCCTCAGGCAAGTTTATTAGGGTGCACAATATATCATCATAGCCCCTATTGCAAGTAACATGACCCTATACTTTTAAAGATCCCCAAAATTCTACAAGAAAATGTCTAGAAACAATAAACAATGATGGCGGGATCACCATTCCAAATCTTAAGCTATATTACAGAGCCATAGTCATAAAAACAATATGGTACTGGCACAAACACAGACTTGTAGACCAGAGGAAGAAAACTGGAGACCCAAGAATGAGTACACATAACTTAAGCCATCCAATATTTGACAAAGATGGCAAAATCATAAGCTAGAGAAAAGAAAACATCTTCAGAAACAGGTGCTCGGAAAGCTGGATGTCCACATGCTGAAAAATGAAAATTACACACATTATCTATCACCTTGCACAAAAACTAACTCTGAATGGATCAAAGGCCTAAATATGAAACCCGAAACACTGAAACTTCTAGAAGAAAACATAGGCAGTATCCTACAGGATACAGGTATAGGAAGGGTCTTTCTGAATAGGACTCTAGCTGCTCAAGAATGAAGACCAACAACTGATGAGTGGGGCTTCATAAAATTAAAAAGCTTCCACACAGCTAAAGAAATAATCAGTTGGGTGGAGAGGAAGCCCACAGAATGGGAGAGAATCTTTGCCAGCTATACATCTGACAGAGGATTAATATCCAGAATATATTTAAAAATTCAAAAAGCAAAGAATAAAAGAAAAAAATGAAAAAGCAAATGACCCATTTGAAAACTGGACCTGGGACCTGAGCAAAGACTTCTCAAAAGAAGAAATATCTCAAAAAATGTTCATTGTCCCTAGAAATTAGGGAAATGCAAGTCAAAACAACTTTGAGATTTCATCTCAAAAGAACAGCAAAGATTAACAAAACAACTGACATCAAATGCTAGAGGGAGTGTGGGAAGAGGAACTTTCATTCACTGTTGGTATGATTGCAATTAGTGCATCCGATACATACAGGAATTCCAATACAGGAATCGGTGTGGAGAATTCTCGAAGAGCTAAAATGAAACCCAAATCTACCACTTGACCCAGCTCTACCATTCCGTGACATTTGCCCAAAGGACTAGACATCCTACTCCACAGATGCTTGCTCAGCCAAGTCTATTCTCAACAGCTAGGAGATGGGAACAACCTAAATGTCCTTCAACTAATGAATGGATAATGACAGTATGGTACATATACACTGTGGGGTGTACATAAACACTATTCAGATGTAAATAGTGTAGATATACACTATTCAGATGTAAACAGTGTACACACACATACACTATTCTGTAGTTAAAGACTACATAGTTATAATTTCCTTAGTTATGATAAAAGATAAGTTAGATATGAAACCTTAGACTCACAAATATAGGATAGATATTATAAATACACTAGATTTGTAACTGTAATTCTTGCTTGATAATTGTTTTGTTATATGTAATTTTACTATGTAAAAGTTAAAACCTTCCTTTTTGAAATAAAAGAAAAGGGGGAGTGCTGTGGATATCGCTCTGTATAAATATAATGCTGATTGGTCAGTAGCCAGGCAGGAAGCATAGGTGGGACAAGCAGAGAAAAGAATTCTGGGAACAGGAATGCTGAGTCAGAGAGATGCTGCCAGCCACCGCCATGACAAACAACATGTAAAGATACTGGTAAGTCACAAGCCATGTGGCAACTTATAGATTAATAGAAATGGGTTGATTTAAGGTATAAGGATAGATAACAAGAAGCCTGCTACAGCCATACAGTTTGTAAGCAATATAAGTCTCTGTGTTTATTCGGTTGGGGACAGCCAGGTTAGAGAGATTTGTCCTGACCGTGGGCCAGGCAGGACTGGAGAAAACTCCAGCTACACTATTCAGATGTAAACAGTATACACATACACTATTCAGATGTATAGAAAAAAATGAAATCATGAACTTTGCAGGTAAGTGGATGGAACTAGAAAGGACCGTGTTGAGTGGGTAACCCAGACCCAGAAAGACAAACACTGCATGATTCCTCACAATGCTCAGCACTAAATTTTCAGATGTGAGTACATATCCTGGAGCAGCTGCAGAAACCAGGAAAGTAAAAAGGGACCATTGCCTGGGCAGGGGGTGGGGGCAAAGAGAAGAACATCAGCCAAGTTATCTGACCAGGGAAATGGAAACAAAAGGGGGTCTAATAGGGAGGATAGAGAGAGGTAATTGCAGAAGAGGGAAAGATGATAAAATAAGAGTAAGGATGTCTGAAAATACTATTAACTATTTACCTAAAGATTTACCTAAAAAAACCTATAATACACTTAAGTCTGTGTATAAATATGCATATATAGTTTAAGTGAAATTTTTTCATCTAGGCTCACATGCTCCCTTAAAGAACCAAAGACCACCTAACAAAACCCCACTACCAGACATGAGAAGCCCTCCTTTGAACTGTTGGTCAGGGTTGTCCAACAGACTCAAAACATACAGGCTATTGTATTGACTTTGGTTGCCCCTGAGACACAATAAAGGGGCAAGACATTAACTCCTATTTCCCCAATCTCCAGAGAGCAGAAAGGAGCTGAACGTTATCGTGACCACCAATAACCAGTGATTTATTCAAACGTGACTACGCAAGGCTTCCACAAAACCCCCAAAGGACTGGGGATGGGAGGTTTTAAACAGCTTAATATGTGGAGGTTCCTGAGAGTCATGACTAGGGAGGGCATGGAAAACCCTGGCATTTCCCACAGATTGTCCCGGGCAACTAGTCTGTCTGGCAGTTCATTGAAACACTCTACAATAGAACAAACAAGATTATGTAAGGCAAGCGGTCTTCTGGGCTCTACCAGCCACTCCACCAAATCAACTGAGCCTAGGGAGCCATACAAACCCCAGTTTATTTATTTATTTGTTTGTTTGTTTGTTTGTTATTCATCATTCATTCATTCATTCATTTATTTTGACCAGAAAGAGTTGTAGAACCCGGAACTGGCACCTGACGAACCTAGGAGGAGAGGCAATCATGGGGCATGACCCTCCGGGCTGTGTGATCTGACGTTACCTCCAGCTACACAACACCAGAACTGAATTAAATCCCTGTAACCCCAGCTGCCAACCACTGGGGCATCGCTTGTTTGATGTGGGGGGCAAACCTCACACACATCTGCTCACAGAAGCAATCTGTTGTGTGTGGTGTGGACAGTGGGCAGTAAGAGAAAAGCAAAGGAGAAGCATGTTGGCGCTTGGTTTGCCCCAGGCCCCCACATGCATGGCAGAGCAGACAGGAACATGTTGTTTTAAGTGGTAAGACAGAACAGGGAAAAACAAAACACTTCTCTGTTTCCTTACAAATGGCTTTTCAGTTTGCTGAAACACTTCTGGTGCTGTTTTTCTTCTTGTGTTTTGTTCGGGGGTTTGTATTTTAATAATTGATCTTTATCCTTAAGAATTTCATACTTGCATACAAGGGAATATGATCATATCCACCCCTATTTCCCTCCCAAGCTTCTACTGTATCCCCCTCAACAATCAGTTTTTCTCCACTCCAATAGTGTCCTGAACATCAAGAGAACCAACCAGTAATTTACGTGCTGAGAACATCTATAGCTAGTGGTCAAATATAACCATTACCAAAAATAAGCTAGCTAAACCTACTATCCAACAAATTATATTTTCAAAGGTAACACAACTCATCATTTCCCAAGTATTTAACTAGAGATAACTTTTTGTGTTTGTTATTTATACATATATAGAAATACTGTAACAGAAATATGACTCATGGTGTGTGATGGCTAATCTTGGTTGTCAAACTAACCTCTGGAATTGACTAAATCCAAGCAATGATACACACCTGGGAGGGGTTTTACGTGGTTGGATTATTTGAGGTGGAAGACCCACCCTAAATCTGGATCATTTGAGAAATCTGAGCCCCACCTTCTGGTA
Source organism: Peromyscus melanophrys (assembly GCA_902168415.1). Taxonomy (NCBI): domain Eukaryota; kingdom Metazoa; phylum Chordata; class Mammalia; order Rodentia; family Cricetidae; genus Peromyscus; species Peromyscus melanophrys. The sequence continues at coordinate 24,963 of CABHPR010140495.1, read as the reverse complement.
GCAATCCAAAAGCTTTTGTATTTTGCCTTCTCGTCCTCACTCTTGCTAGCAAGTTCATCTGTGCTGTTGCTGAGACGTCCCTTCTCTGGTGTTAGAATCTTCTTCTTCAGGATTCCAACACAGACTGATAACTAGCAGCTCCCTGGGACTTCAGACCAGACTGGAACTGCTGAGACAGCCAGTCTCCTGGACGGAACAACTAACGGAGCCTTGGCTTTCCGTCAGGAGACAGCCTTTGTTGGACTACTTGGACCATAGTCTGTAAGCCTCCCTAATAAATCCCTGTGTGTGTGTGACAGAGAGAGAGAGAGAGAGACAGAGAGAGACAGACACAGAGACACACAGACATAGACATAGAGAGAACCCTGACTACTAAATGGAGTCACAAAATCTCTTCCCAGCCCCACATTCAGTGGTGTCACATTTGTGCTTGACACAGCCCACGCTGGAAACATGTCTACTATAAAAATCACTCAACAGCCAGGCGGTAGTGATGCCCGCCTTTAATCCCAGCACTCGGGAGACAGAGCCAGGCGGATCTCTGTGAGTTCGAGGCCAGCCTGGTCTACAGAGCGAGATCCAGGACAGGCACCAAAGCTACACAGAGAAACCTTGTCTCAAAAAACCAAAAATAAATAAATTTAAAAAAAAAATCACTCAGCAGTACACATCAGAACTTGAGCTATTATTTTGTGGATTGTCCAGATCAGTTGTTTTCAACTGGAGATAATGGTGCCCCTTATGAGATATTTGGTAATGCCTAGAGAGATTTTTGTTGGTTGTAAGTGGGAAGGGAGATGCTGTGGCCATCTAATGTGAAGTAGAGGTTGCTTTTAAACACCCTCCACTGCATGTCAGGGGATGCAGCTCTGACCCTTGTCTTCTGACACATCTGCCTAGCTAGTCTCTGTGGGGACTGTCTTTGTCACTCAAGTGCCTGGGAGAAGGCCAGTGGTTTATCCCAGTGTGCTTTGCTGGGTTTTATTATTTTCCCGCCATTTTGATCTGAATGTGCATTACAGTTATTCTTAACAATAAAGGCTGGTCCTTAATTTTCTTTTAACATAGCTTTAAATGTCCGCTCCTGGTTGGTGACTTTCTGACCAGTTCAGTGCTTTCCTGTAAGAATGTACCAACCCTCCGCACTCCGTGGTGGGGACACATCCTTGCAGGTGTCAACAGTGCCACTGAGAAAGCAAGCAAGCATCTACTGAAAGCAAGTTATGGGAGTCCTGCCGTTCAAAGAGTCACCTTGAGAAATGTGATAAGACAGAACAGTGGAAGATGTTTGCAACCAAGCGTCTATGTCTACCCACCTAGTCTGCTTGAGTCATCTAATTCTACCAATTAAGCTATTTAACAAATACTTAAGTCCTTCAACTATGCAAAAACCCAATGCCCTTCACTGGTAGAAACAGGGATCATAAAATTCTTAAATCATAGCAAGAAGTTGATAGAGTTATACGGAAAAGAGATTTGGAAACGACCAATGTCTTCCTACGGTTATTCATTTAAGTACATTACTTAAGAAATTTAGAATCCACACTAAAATATTTTTTAAATGTTTTATAAGAAACTGCAGGCTTTTTGGATGAGCTGAGTCACTGGGTCAAATACTGTTTTATAAAATACCACATCATTGTACAGCCTTGCTGACCTGACTGTGCCTGTGAGGGAAAGAAGAAAATACAGACACACAAAGGAGCTGGGATTAGGTGGTCTGGGTGAAGAATGAGCAGGACCCTGGAAGCTGAATGTCTTTATTATACAGAGTTGAACAAAGAGGTGGTGGTGTTCCTGCATACAGCTGAGCAAGGAGTGGGTTATCACACACATCTGAACAAGGAGGCAGAGTTTACGGTGTACAGCTGGATCAATGAAACAAATTTAGTTACTCTAGGGAGGAGCTGTCTCTTGGGGGGGGCAGTCTTCAGGCAGTAAACATCTAGGTAGGGGGCTATGGTGGACATTTTCTGCACACACTATCAACAACCACACTTGGACCAGGAAGGAAGGCTCATCTATTCCTCTAAACCTATACTTGGGAAGGCTTTGCCATTTCTCGTGGGTCTAAGGCTATTGAGTCCTTGACATAATTGTCTCCACATCAGTTCAACACATGCAACAGTCAGGACTTTACTCACTCAGGGCTTCTGACAATAAAACATGCAGTTTTAATAATGGAATACAAAACAAACTATATGACTTAATTTTGAGAACTCTAGATTTGTATGCTGCTTACAGTTTATCATATAAACTTGAAGCTTACTTTATGCTTGTACAGCTCATCTCTATAATTCCTGCATTTAATACAGTAATGCTGTTAGAAGGGGGAAAAAACCTGCCATTGTCCACTCCATTTTACAGATGGGAAAGATGAGAGAAATCTTTACACAACTGGATTGTGGTCTTGCAGCATACCTGTGCTGGGACAAGACAATGCCGTGTCCAGATGGTGCTCTGGATGGTATTAGAACTTCTCTTGAAAATGTTACCTCATGGGCTAAGAGTCACTCAAGAAATGTGCCTGGATTAAAATTTCTGCAATTCTTGTTCACCGCTTTCTGATTAAAAAAAAAAATTACAAAACTACAACTGTTCATTTCAAGAAGAGCCATGTGGTGGACGACCTCATAAGTACTTACTGGAGCTTATCTATTGTTTTCATGAACTGTCTGATTTCAGAGCCCACGAGGCAGAATGATAAGTATTAATTGTCTGGTCCACACTTATCCAATATAAATCTGCATTCACGTTATTCTCCCATTTATCCTAAACACTATAATTTGCTGAGATAAATATAGACCATTCCTACCTATATGTGGAAGTTAATATCATTGTTTTGTTAATACAAGGTAAAATGTCTTTCTCCATATTCCTCTCTCCACAGTGCAGACAGACACACACACACACACACACACACACACACACACACACACACTCACGCACGCGCGCACACACACCTTCATGTATCTTGGCATTTTGTGTATACTATAGTTTCAAAATGTAGTTATGGTTATCTATCACCACACCTTGAATTACATCTTGCTGCAGTTTTGTAGTTTCTATAATACGGATTTTCTCCATCTTCTGAATAACGTGCTCTCCCTGACCTTGGTGGTTTCAAGGTCAGGTATCAGTGGTGACTTTTACTCCCCATCCTTGCAGTAGGCCAAGAAAGTCACTTTCTCCCAACCCACTCGTGGTCTCATCCTAAGCTGAGACAGAGGTATAAAGTGACTCTTGCTACAAACGTCGCTCCTGCAGGTCACAGTGTGTAAGACGACGACAAGGGCCAGCGGGATTCAGGAACTCAATTCCTTATTCTCTTCAAAAACACACAACTTGTCCAGTTAAACAAAATTCATGTAAAGCCACCGCTCTCAGACTCTGCTTCATTTCAGAGGGTGCTCCCTTCCCTGCAAAGCCTTAAAGGATTTAGATATTGGCAATGGGCAAGTTAATTCTTTAAAACTTCAAAGTTAAATGCACTGTGGTGATGGTTAGCACTTTTCTAGAACTATAACCAATTTCCAGCAGAATCCCATGAAGAAGCAATCTTGTTCATGTTGCCTCCAGAATTCTACCGTGGCTGACATGGTAAAGACCACAGGAATAGTGCTGATGGGGTCCAGGAAGCAAGCTCTCAATAGAGGAGAACCTTAGACAACCCTGTCTTCCTCCTCACTCCATCCTCCCTGCCACACAGGCACCGAGTGGTGCGAGAGGGCGAAGGGGTCACGTCGAACGTCTCCTGTAGTGCTCAGTGGAAGAATGTGCAGGGAACAGCAGAGGTGAGTCAGCTGCGTGTGGCGCTGGACTGGAATTCTCTCAATGAAAGAGCTTATGTTCTTAAAGAGCTGAAAAATGGCTTCAATTTTCTGGTGGCCCAGAATAAAATATCAGGGGGGGGGGGCACATGTGAAATATAGCGTGTGCGCACAGCTCGGCGGCAACAGAGTTCCGCTTGAATGGTGGTAGCACAGGGTGGAAACAGTCACATGTCACACCTGCATCTACTTTTAACCAATCGACCTGCTCTGACAAGCTCTATGCTCTTGCGTTTCACAGACCCCCTTTAGACCGTTGTGATAGTAAATGCCCCTAAATTCGCTCAAGCCACCCACATTTAACATTATTTTAATAACTAGAATATTATACTAGGCATGTTTGTGCATTGAGCTTTTACCCTGTTTGGCTTCCCTTTCCCCTTTTACGGAAAACAAATCTGAGCTCACCTATCTAGCTCACCTATCCTACATATCCTATGAGTTGCTTTTGGCCAGTCCCTCTCTGGTTCCTCAATGAAGATGGAAATACAGAGAAGGCATTTAGAATTACTTGTGCCAGTTGACGCCGGTCTTCTCAGAAATACAGCAAGAAAAAAAAAAATGGAAAGAAGTGACAAATGTGAAATCAAGCCACTTGAGAAAAAGAGGACGAGAAACCAGTATGTGAAAATACTATGCCTCCATTGCTGCGATCCTTCCCAGTCAGCCCAGCTCTGCCTGCGAGGGGCTGGATGGCTACTGGCTTCTTGCACCTTCAGGACATCTTACTGGGGTGGCTCAAGGGTCTTTTGAACACAGTCATTCTTGACAATTGACCACAACAGAGCTCACCCTTTTTTCTAAATAGATATGATCTCCGATTCAACAAGCAGACTTTACAAAGGATGGAGCTGTGTGTGCTCCATTTGTTCTAGTGATGTTGATTAAATAATCATGCCTGATTGGCCAAAATAAGATATAAAGCATTGTACTATATAATTCTTTAACCTTTGTTTTTTTGAAATTGAGCGTTACTATTTAAAGTACACTCACATGCTAACTGTGATTCTCATGGGTTTTCTTTACTTAGTTCCCTTATCTACGTGAAATGCAGAGCTATAGAGGTTACGTGATTTGCATATGAAGCACATAGGGCCATGCCAGGTATATGATAATTGCTATGTAAGCATTAGATATTATTTTAGTAGTATTGTTATTCTCATTAATGAGCCTGTGTTACAAAATGAGCTGCTCAAGGAGGATGACTATGTACACAGAATGTGGATATTCTGTGTGGGTCTTCAAAGTCACAAACAAAGGGACCAGGGGATGAGTGCACATAGATAATGTTGCAATTTATCAGCTAACCTGGAAAAAGCTTCCCAATGACTCTACTATAACCCTATATCCTCTTTTTGACTCCCAGAAATCCATTTTATGCATTATTATGACTGACTTCCATTTTTCATCATGCTATTCCTTTACTCAAAATTTCTCCAAAATCAACCCAACCATAGTGAGACACGCATGTGAGCAACCAATAAATACTTAGTGATTATTACAGGCCTGGAGCTAAGAGAAAAAACATTACTAGGGTATGGTCTTTCCACTGCGGAGTTCACTTAGTAGAAGGAAGGTAAACGCGTGCACACGCATGCACACAATGCGCGCGCGCGCGCGCACACACACACACACACACACACACATACACACACACACTCCAGAACAAAGCGGTAACTGCAGTGATGGAGGGGACATGCTAAGGAACAGAGATGTGGGACCACGTTTACTCTGGAAGGAGGAAACAAAGACTTTGATGGAGAACAGGACGCTGGGCCTTACAGGATTTCAAGTAGGTTAAAAGCCTTTCTTCAGCTGCATCCCCCATTGCTCCCAACACAGTCCATCTGTCCACTCCTATTGGTCCCATTTTCTTGAAAAAATACACCTTTGATCTTATCTCTAATTCCTCTTTTCACCTAATGTCAGGATCCTCCACCAGCGTGGGAGCCTATCAGGTTTTCCTGGTGGCTTTATCCAGCAGGTCTGCATGAAGAGGATGATTGGACCACGGGCCTGAGTGCAGGTGTTTGGAAGGGTCTACACTTGGCTGTGTTGAGCAAGGGGGAGGTCTTTTGCCCCTCCCCTTGGCATTGTTATAAAAAGCCCTTTGGAATAAAGTTCAGGGCTGGTGGGTTTTGACCCAGGCCCTTCCGAGGTTATCCTGTGTTTCTGTCTTTCCTCTCGTCATCTAGGTGTCTTCTCTTTCTAGCTAATATTTCTCACTTCTCCCCACTCAAGAGTACCATGGGCCATAAAAGTGGCGGCTGGTCTGCCACACACCAGAAAAAAGCCGAGCTCACGCCTCCTCTCCCCTCTCTCTCCCTCCTCTCCCTTCTCCCCTCCTCCCTCCCCCTAGTAAAATGTGGCCTCATGTCCCATGAACCCTTGCTAACTTGACACAGTCATATATCCTCCAATTACATACGAAAGCATTTCAACCAGCAGCACTGTGATACTTATAATCATTTGTCATTTTTTCAGACTCCCAACAAAACCATAGCTACAGTGAGAAAAATAATTTGTAATGTTATTTTATTTATTCCACAGCACCTGGCAATGTATCAGCCACAGCACAATATAAATGGTCTAAAGTATTTTCTGAATCTAACTGTTTTACCAATTCTCTCTCTGGTTTATCTGATGCGTAATAAATTCACTTTATGAAATTTTAAGAGTGCAAATAACTGGAGGTGAGAACATTCTTGCGTCTGTCAGTAAATCTACTAACTGAAAGTCGGTAGGACCGTGTGAGACATAAACTAGCTTGGTAAAATTTGTGAATGTGAAGAAAACATGAACTGGGGGATGAATTACATGTTTGGTTTATAAGAAGGCTGTGAATGAGGTTCTTGTACTCAGGAAGCCGAAAGAAAGCAGCGTATTGTCCAAAGAAGGAAAGGGCTTACATTACAAGTTTGGAAATAAAATGAAAATAATTAAATAGACATTTTTGTGAGGAAGTATAATATATGTGTGTCAGTCAAGTAAAAGATGATTATGGGCTGGGGAAATAGCTCAGTGGGTACAGGGCTACCCAAGTGTGAGGACTTGGGTCCAAATTCCCAGGAGCCGTGTAAAAGCCAGATGCCGTAATGCAAGTCTGTAATCCCCGTGCTCCTATGAGGAGAATGAGAAGAAGTGGGGCAGAGAGAGGAGAATTCAGAAACTTATGGGCCAGCTAGGCTGGCACACATGGCAATGAACAGCTAGATGCCGCTCGCAAACAGGATGGCAGATGACCGATACTCAAGATCACCCTCCAACCTCCACATGCATGTAATGGCAGGTGCCTTCACTCACATACCTCAACACAGACACACAAAGAAAGCTTTAAAGAGAAACTTATGCACATACATGCATGTACATGCTGTAAGTATGGACCAGAGAATGAAAACAAAAGTTTGGGAAGCATTTAGACATTTCCAGATTCAGTACTTCACTTGTTTCCCTACTTTTTTTTCTCAGAATATTCCTAGTTAGTCTGTTCTTCTCTTCATCTCTCATTCCCTTCCTTCTTAAAAAAACAAAAAAACACAAATACACATTTACTCACACCTCACTCAGCACTCAGCATTTCTTTCCATACTTTGTATTCAAGGGAGAAACAAACTGCCTCTTGAGAATCCCTAGCAGTGATACAACTAATTCACTAGCATCGTGAGTGGTTTTCAAACTTTTGATCAGGGATCCCTAAAAAGAATATTGAAATGACTTCCTGTCTAGTTCTTGAAACATGGGCAGCTACATCAGTGCCAGGCTCCTGCCTGCCTTGTAGACAGTTTCTCCTATGCCAGGCTCCCTCTGCATTCACAGCTTCTCCAGTACCTCATTCCTGAAGAACAGTGTCTCCTGCACCCTTCTCTCCAGCAAACTCAAGATCTAAGAGTTCAACCACTGCAGCAAGAGGAGCTTCTCAGCTGCCAGATTCCTACAATGCCAGGGGACTTCAGTGTGCTTCAAGCAGCAGGACTGAAGAGCCAGCAGCTTCCCAACAGCTTCCACGGAGACACCATTCTGCCAACAGCTCTCCTCACCACTCAAAAGGGGGGTTTTCCAAAGAATTCTGACAGGCAAATTTCCAGTGCAAACTTGCATTTCCAGTACACTACACTCCTGTGACACAGCCATGAGTTCTCGGCCATGGAGTAGCTGAAATCCCACCATCTCCTTCTCAACTCCAGAGACAGGAAGTAGGTGTGGGTCTGAGGAGGAGGATCTTTCTAGACTTTTCTGTTTCTGTACTAGAGATCATGACCTCCATCCCTGCTGTCTGTACTCATGACCTCTATCCCTGCTGTCTGTAGTCATGACCTCCATCCCTGTCTGTACTCATGACCTCCATCCCTGTCTGTAGTCATGACCTCCA
>CABHPR010140495.1:0-12264 GCA_902168415.1 Peromyscus melanophrys | reverse complement strand
AAAAAAAAAAAAAAAAAAGATAGAAGGGTCACTAAGCGGAGGCGAGCAGAAATAAGACTCAGCCTCAACCTAAACAACGTCCCAGTTCCAACCTCTTCAAAGCCAGTCATTTGCAGGATTAGCCAGTATGTATAGGACTCTTTGCATGAACTAGCAAGGAAGATGACTCCAGGGAGCAGGGAGAAAAGTAGTACTTGCTTGCTGGCTTTTTATTACAGCACACATTACCTTTCTGTTCCTTTCTCCTGAGTGACATGGTACTGGAGGGGTGTCAGCCGCTTCCTCAGTTCCTGCTGGGAAAAGACCACCTTACAGTTCTTTTTATCCCTACATGACCCTGGAAAGAGAGGATATGGGAGAAAGAGCCTTTTTAGCCTGAATCCTAAATAATTGCTTTGGCTGGTCGCCACAGTGCAGTCTCTACAGTCACTTGTCAATGACCAAACCAGTCCCTAACAGACTACAAAATCTTCCCTGAGCTGCAGCTGGTTGCCAAGTTCAAAAAGAATGTACCTTAAGATCCAACTGAATCCTCTGGAGTAGCAACACAGCGTTAGAGCCAAAGCTTCTAGAAGATGATACTAAACACTCACTGGGTACTTGTTCCCAGGATGATGGTACATCCTATATGCCACCTGAACCTTGAAACTACTTTTTAAAAGATGAATTCAATATCATGCACGTATTTGTAAGTATTCACTATATATATACATATACATATATGTGTATATATACATATATATGTATATATACATATGTATGAGAATGGGCACGTAAAGACCCATTCAATAATTTTGCAACTTGGTAGAATAGCTTGAAACCATCACCATTCCATTTTCATCCAAGATGACTTAATTACCATCCTATTTATTTTTCTGAGAACCCTAAAGATATATAATTTTTTTTTCTACAGTAGGAATTGCTGTTTTCCGTGAGTCTATCAGATATTTCACTGGGTTCTACGCCATCTTTAGAAGTGCATGTTTTTCTAAAGACCATTATCTTACCATGTCAGCATGAAACTTTCAGTAGACTTCAGGAGAAGGCATTTATTTATACTAAGGCAGATTCAAGAATTCCAGAGAGGTGGGCGGGGGAGGGGGAGCAAGACACAGAGAAATGAAGAGTGAGTGTGATTTCACTTCGAGGTTTATACTGTCCTTTTGCAGTTCAGCTGGGAGGATTTCACTGCTCAGGATGAAATGATTCTAATGTGACTAATAGCTAGGGTAGTTTTTTATTTGAATGTATGCAAATGGCAAAATGTTCAGACAACACCTATTTACCTGTAGTATTTTATTTTCCTCAAGCAAACAGCTGAAAAAAAATACAACTCTGAGACAGGACAGCCAAGACTCACTGCCGTAAAATGCCTTTTCTTTCCCACCACAGTAGGAAAGAAGCGTGCAGATGGCCCTCCATGCAAAGGTGTCCTACTGTGTTTTGAAGTTAGCCTTCTTAGTGTCCTGAGCATTAACTTCAACTTTTGATTTAGTAGTGGGAATGCTTCCCACTGTTTACTCCTAAGGTACCTAATGTAGAATATGAGATTACTGAATTAAACCCAGTGAAGACTATCTACTAGTTACCCTGACTGTGGCGTTGAAGAAGGGCTATCAGCTTCCAGAACTGGGGTCTCCTAGACAGATGGTTGATTCTCCACCAGAAAACAGGGAGGAGAAAGAGCAAACCAGAGCCAAACAGGAGATAACCTTGCCTAGGCCTGCAGAAGCCAGACTCTACTTCTGTTGGCCTTTGTGATCTTTTGTTGGTCTAGGAAGAGACCCAGGAGCAACTGGCACATTAGGAATGGCACTAAGGGCCTCCCATCTCACTGAACCCCAGTTAACACCAGGTTCATTGTGGTGTGAGAAACCCTGTGAGAAACCCTACTGCGTCCAAGGCATAGAGAGAAATGTCTCCCTGGTTAGTCTGTTCAGCTTGAATGTAGAAGGGCCTTTTCTCAGTCAGTGCTCAGATATGGGTGAGTTTCTGTTTACCTCCCTCTGGACTTCTTAAAAAAATTATTTTGCTTTATTTATTAGAATGGTATCTTTGCTAATTTCGTCAAGAAGTTCATTAATTACAAACTTAATGTGACAAATTATCATGATTAAAATTATTAGCTCCAATGGGCTTGATAATTAAGATCTGAACAATTAGAATTAAGCAAATCCATCCAAAATATTTTGGGTTACTATATGTTCATTCATACAAAAAGACCAATTGTGTTTCCAAAGTTGTGAGAGCTAAGCTAGCCATCTGTATGTCATTTAGTACAAGAGAAGCAACCGCAGGTTTAAATTACATGGTATTGGATTGCAATTTCCTAACATTGGATGCTTTTCTGCTTTTTTACCTTGAGTCATTTACCAAGGAGTGTTCATAAAAAGTAGCTTCAAGCACAGATGCTTTGCAAATCACTTAGGCAAAGATGTTTCTCTCTTTTTCATTCTACCTCTCCCCAGAATCTCTTTTCTGAAGAAAAAGAATAAGACTGTTGGTCAGTATTGATGAACCATGTCATGTATTTGTCGAGGGGGAAAAAAGGTAAAATTGAAAACATCTGATTGAAGTAAATAATACAAACATAAAAGCTTCACTGGTGAATGAAGGGTATTGAAGAGACCTTATTTCATAGATTAGAAATTACTTTTGATCTAAACATTCTTAAAAACAGATTGTTTTCCCCTATGAGCCGTCTCATTAGCTGTGCTACAGAGACCCCATTTTAATGGTGAACTTTGAAAGGGACCCGCTGGACTCTTTGTCGGCCCCCATCTTATTTGGAAGGGGGAAAAGCTTTCCTTGCAGCTTCCTTTGTTTCCCTTTCAAGAACCACGAAAGCAGTATTCACACAAATTTTGGAGGAATTCGCCCTGTGTCACAGCCTACAAATTATTTGGTTTTGGTGCACTTAAAGGTCATCTTCCAAATTAGCAAAATTTTCCTACATCCTGGCTTTTCAACCTTAAATATAAATGTTGTTCCCTAACTGTAAGTGAGGTTTATTCTCTGAGAAAATGTTGGTGATTACTTAAGGTGGTCAAACTTCAGATATTTTTATTCTTTGGCCATACTGTGTTCTCCAAGTAATTAGGCATTTAAAGGATATCTAATAGCAAAAGGAAGATCACACACACACACACACACACAGTTATTGTGATTTTTGTATTAAACAACTCAATGGGAAGTCAGTCAGATTTTAATAAAAGTCTCGCCACCCAGTGCAATAATAATAATAATATACTTCTTGGACAACTGAAAGCTGTACTAATGTATTAATTCCTCTAGCATAAACAAAATTTGGCAGGTACAGAAAAAAAATCTTCATTTCTGTCCCTGCGTCCTCTGCCTCCTACCAGGACTGACTTTTCCAAAGTCACATGGTGCCACTGTTGATTCTACAGACGTCATTTCATTTTGAAATTGGAGAGTAATTCACTGGGTGGCTCCCCTTTGCTATCTTCACTTAGGGACTGTAATTTTCTTATTACACAGGGTAATTTAACATTAGTGTTATACGACATCTGTTCAATGACTTCTGAATTGGCTTAGAAGTATGCAACAGAGAGAGGTATCCCTTTCTTTAAACATTTAAATGTTTAAAAGCATTACTTTGAAGGCACAAGTCAGTGTATATACACACACAACACGGTGCATCTGAGGGAATAATATTACCCCCTTTATATCTAATCATAGCCCACTCTCTACAGTATCATTTTTATGTGGGCCAGATCTATCTTGAACCCAATCCAAAGGTATTTAAATGCTGGAATATGCCCAGTGTCTTTTTTTATTTATACCAAGGCATCTTCCAAGGGAAGAATTGTGTTGAAACCCCAACAGGAAGCTCTTCTCTACACAGACACAACAAGAGTTCTCTCTCTGAGAGTTAGAGGTGGAACACACCTGTAGTCCCAAGGTTTTGTCACCACCCCCCACTTCTAAAAAAGAGCTTGCATTCTGGTCTGCTGCATCCTGCCTGCTGCCAACTGTGCCCTTAGATGAGCTGAGTGTTGCATTAGATCTGTGGCTATAAAGATGGCAACAACTGGGACTTAGCAGGCGCCAGGTGCAACATCAGAGGACACTGAAGCTAAAAATCCAGTTTTAAAGGTAGCAGCTTAGCTGTTTCTGTGCACTTCTGTATCCTACTGGTAATTATTTTCTATAATAATTCTCTCAGAAAAGTCTTTTTCTAACAAGTGATCTTTTTAAAATGAGAAAAAAAAGGAAGCGAGGAGGGAAAAACAGAATTAAAAATTCAGTTCTACTCTATACCATGCACATTTCTAGACACATAATTCTAGAAGGTAGAATCATGCCCATTTTACAGACACAAAAACTGAGGCTCACAGAGTTGGTTATAACATAACTTATTGAAGAGTCACATCAAACATACAGTTATGGGACCATAAACCCATGCCTATTTCTGCCAGTAAAAGAAATTATGCAGAAAAATTCAGCTTAAAAAAAATTACTCACTAACACGTTAAGACAGTAAATGGAGGAGGGTAGTAGTCATGATAGTGCCTAAAAAGTAACAACATCTGCCCACTGGCCCCGTCTGCTTTCCCTATATCTATCCCTTTCAGTATATACAAGATTCTCACCACACCTACAAACCCTGAAAGGCCCTGTAATGTCCTGTTGAGAAGTAGATCAGATCTGTTACTTAAATGCTCAGAGCACTCTTGAGTCATATGCTTTATATTTCAGTGTGAAAAATCTAAATAAAACCAAACCTAAGGATCTCAGCATTTTAATTTCTGCTCTAGGACTACAGGGGAACATGAAAATATTACCCATTTTCCCAAAATAATAGGAGATAGGTATCTTGTTTTGATTTAGTTTCATTAAAATAGTAAAGTTCGTGTAGAAATAGCTTGCTGCTGTATTTACAGATGGCATAAAATTAAAGCCTCTGTTCATTTTTACTATGAACTTTAATTTTCAAGTCCACATTAGTCTGCCATGTTGGAAAACTGTTTTATTCCAGGCTTAGCAGTGTTAGACGTTCTAAGTCGAAGATTATAAAACCCAATCTATACCACTTTTAGAATCAAATGTAAATATATAGCACAGACAATTCTGCTTGTTGGTTTTCTTTTCTACAACTCCAGCAATTCATAAAGGCCTTGAGAACAAGGTTGCAAGTTACAGAGGGGGAAGTCTCCATCTGTAGAAGCATCCTCAGTTCTAACTTTTCCCCCTGATACTGTTCATAAATGAGGGTGTGAGGATGTGGCTTCCGGTCTCCGGCTTCCACCAAACCAGGCCTGCCTGGTTTTCCTTGAGAGCACTGACCCAAGACTCCCTACTTTTCTAAGTTATCAAAAATTCTGTGTCAGCTACAGAGTATGCAGTACTATGTTAACCAAACTCTATCCACCGAATGCTTCTGCCATTATTTTGAGTACCTACTGCATACTGTCATGGCTTGGGTACTCAGCACAGAGCCAGAAACAGAACGTGTCCTTCCGTCTTGGACCTCCCATTCTGGCAGAGGTAAGATAACCAGAACACAACCAAGGCAAGGAAGTCTGTTATGAGGTCTTTTAGAAGGTGGAATGTAAGCAAGAATGAAAAAGCCAGCATGGCAAAGAGCCAGGACCACAAGGCTGGTGGGGGACAGCAATCTTCATGGAATAGGTGGAGGTGGGCTGTCTCACGCCAGCGGTATTTAGGCAGAGCCCTGGGGAGGGAGAGGCAGCTGGCAGTGCTGATGTCTCAAGAACGTTCCAAACACATACAGGAGATGGCCAGGCAAGTGGAAAAGACAATGTGAGGTTCATCCATGAGAGACAGAGACAGGTCACGCGAGCAGGAAGCCTGAACAGCAATGCCCGCAGGCAAAGTAGTCAAGAAACTCCATTGCTCTGTACAGATCGTAAAGTGAACTCTTCTAACACTATCGCTTGTTCCTAGGGGGACTCTCAGGGGGCGCCACCCAAAATGTCTCCAGGAAAGCATTCACTTGGCCAAACTCTAGAGACACAATGTGTACAGACTATGCTGACTCAGACCACCCTTCCCAACCTCAAGTCATGTTTAAGAGGATGCTCAGGAGACGTGTTTGGTGATGAATGCTGGATGAGCATAGGGAATAAAACCCTTTGGCCATTTTAAACAAAGAGTTTACCCTGGGAAACACTGTCACCTCGCCCACTTTCAGGCAATCCCGTAGGTGACGGAAGGAACATCCATAAGTCAAGGAAGCACAGAATTAGTACTTCAAACTTTTTTTAATGACCTTAATTTTTACATCAAACTTAGTTTAACTTCATCTGTGCTCCAAGCCCTAAAGACCCGTAACATAACACAAACAAATATAACATTTCTTGAATTAAATAGTGCCATGTATTTTACCACCACAGCACTATAATGCTGAAACTGGCCTCCAGGTTCACACTGGCAGAACGCACAGGCAAACTGAGAAGACATTTCAGGCCAGCTTTCCTGCCCACTCCACGGACCCTGTCAGCTTCACCTCTGCCAGTGCCCTCTGAAAGCTAGGATCCACAGGAGCAAACACAGTAGGGGGGCGATCATGCTCCAACATCTTCCATTGCATGTGCATTCCTGGAAAAAGTATAAATTCTGCAAGGCACATATTGCTAAGCTTACTACTGGCTCATACTTTTTACAGCCACTTATTAAATATCTGCACTGAGTTAAGACTTGAAATGAGCATTAAGAAATTTAGAATATAGCAGGGAAAGGTCCTGATTCCTACACAACACAGCCTGAAGTCTTTAGGGAAGGCATGTGCAGAGCTCTATGTGAAGGGAGTGAACACACAGGACAGGTACACTTTAAACTTTTCTCATCAAGATTGACCATGTCAGAACTGGACTAGGCCGTCTGGATAAGTGAGACAGTTGGTTAGCTTGAACTGTTTAGGAGGCCCCCAGGCAGTAGGACCGGGACCAGTCCTTGGTGCATGAGCTGGCATTTTGGAACCTAGGGCCTATGCTGGGACACTTTGCTCAGCCTTGGTGTAGGGAGGAGGGGCTTGGACCTGCCTCAACTGAATCTACCAGGCTGGGCTGACTCCCCAGGGGAGACCTTGCCTTGGAGGAGATGGGAATGGGAGGTGGATTGGGGGAGGGGAAGGCTGGGGAGTGGGAGGAGGGAGAACAGGGGAATCCATGGCTGATATGTAAAACGACTAGAAAATCTTATATAAAATTAAAAAATTTTACTGGAAAATAGGAAGCTGTCACTGGAAAATAGGAAGCACAAATATTCACAGAAGTCAAATGTGCAAGGTCAGAGTGCCAGCAAAGGTCCAAATAGGGAAGAAAACTCCACCGAGGCAGCTGACTGATAGATGGGTTGGGATTAAATGTGTGTAAGCCAAGGCTGTAAGCATCCATCCTGCTGAAAACTATGCAAATGGGGGACGGATAGCTGGATCGGCTCATTTTATGATGTCACCACTTCACCAAACAGGAAAAGGTGTAGATTCCTATTCAAAAGGGCAAAACTTTGGCATCTGAGAAATGAAGTCATTTTAACACTAAGGAGGGAAATGTGAGAATGGTTTGTGTTTCCCGTTGTAAGCTGATAGGAAAGTGTACGGTCAGAGACCAGGATCAGCTGTGTGGTACCTTATTACTATCACTGAAGAGTCTAGACATAACAGTAAAGCCTCATTCATGCAGCTGTAGGGTCTTCTTGAACGGAGACAATGAAGGAGTTTATCCTTTTCATCCACCCTGATGCAACCGTGGTTAAAAATGTTGAATGACTGTGAGATAAAAAACCACCTTTGACACATCTAGATTTACTTGTAGGTTGTACACTTTTCATTATTGAACTTATATACAGCCATCATTTCATCAGCACTGGTTAAATGCCCAAAAATAACTAGAAAATACTTTATCAAATCCTCCAAACTCACTTCAAGCATTTTTGGGAGCAAGGGCGTTCATGTTAATGGGGACCACGAAGTTCAGGGTTTCAAGAAATATTTAAAGCATGTCTTGATCCTGAAAGCATTTTCTTGCTTGCAAAGCATATGACTAAAAAAAGAATGTTTGAACCACTGCCATCATCAAGTGACAATAGAGGAAGAAAAAGTCACTTAACTTCAATTCTATCTGATTGCATGTGAAACTTCTGACAAAGTTGGAGTTCCCTGGTTTTAATTTTTTTTTTTTTTTTTTTAGCATGGGTCTTCACTTGAACATCATAGCCCATAAAGAAAAAAATTAAAACCAGACAGGCTCATTTTAATTCTACATTTCACATGCAATCAAAAAGATTTGCGTGCGTGCAGACACACACACACACACACACACACACACACACACACACACAGGCGATACCCTCTCTACCCATCTCTCCTTCCTCCTGCTCCCCTTTGTGGATCATAGTCTGCTCAGGAGATAAAAGGTAACCGCCCACTGAAAGAAGCCCTCTCTTAGACTATCATGCAGAATGTTATTTAAATACAACCTTGAGTATACTTCCTTAGAAAAGAAAATAGAGTGTCTGAAGACTCAACTTCTTCCAGTTTCCAAAATTAATTTATAGCACATAACAAATTTGAGTTTAAATTTAAGCACAATGACAAAAAAACAACAAGTCTGCAACTTCCACTAGGTGAATGAGAGCTCACTGATTACCCCAGAAGAAGCTAAGATTTTCTGGAGAAAAAACATTTTCTTTTTCACAGAGCAAACTCAAGAAAAGGCATGTGGCTTACACTCAAGTTTTTCACAGAAACTCAAGGGAGCAGGCCTGCATACTCACTAGCCATCCTTACACTCCCTGTACGAAATAGTGTGTGGGTTCACAAGAAAGATCTACAATGTGCATGCTATATTTACTTAACTCTCCATCTCAATGGCTGCTGTTCTCCCTGCCAAACTATGATATATTCTTACCAGTGTTTGTTTTAAAGATTTACTTCTTTTTATCTCATGTATATGGGTCTTTTGCCTGAATATATGTTTCTGTACCATGTTTGTGTAGTGCCAGCAGAGGCCAGAAAAGGGCATCACATCCCCTGGAGCTGGAGTTGTAGAAGGCTGGGAGCTGCCATGTGGTGCTGGGAATCCAACCCCCCATCCTCTGCAAAAGCAGCCAGTGCTCTTAACAGCTGAGGATCTCCAGCCCCATCACTGGGGATTTTCAGCTTCATCCTCATTATAAAAGTGGAAAAAGCTGCACATTCAAACTTATGAAATACAGGAATATCTAGCTTCATCTGATGATTGGTTTACAGGGTAAATAACAGAACTAGTATTCCTCATGTTATGAACTAGAAAATGACAAACTTCTAGACAAAATCCCTCAAGGAGAAGTTAATGCCCAAAGAAGTTACCTGACGTGGTCACACACCTACTTGACATGAGCCGGGATCCTCAGATTGTGGCTTTCGGCCATTCATTGCATTCTCTTGAACCTATGCTTTACGCCATCTATACTAACGCATGTTCCCACAGCACATCCTCACCTCTGCCCCCACCATCACCCCCCCACTAATTACAGTGACCTAGTCCTCTGACACCCTTTATTGTACTGTGAAATCCAGTCCTGGGAAGCCCTTCGGTCACGTGGTGCAGAAGGCCGCAGGGCACTTCTCAGCCTGCTCCTGACTCCCTAGTTAAACAAGGAGGAAGTGTCCGTGCAGACTCAGAAAAGTATCAGTAATGTAATTCTCTTCATCCTAGAGTTAACAAAGCATGCACCCTGAGTGGACATCTTTAAAAAAAAACAAAAAACAAAAAAAAACAAAAAACAGAATGTACCTTCTGCAAGCACAGAGATCTTGTGACTCACAACGTAGCACTGTTTGGATGAGCTGACATTCATCCAGTGCACGGACATGTATCGAATGCCCATCGCGTGACAGACACAGTTATTGGATGAATGGCACCGTCACTTAAACAGTCAAGTCTCAGCCTCTCTGGCACTCTACAGGGTCCGAGAATTTTCTGCAATAGGACAAGCTTTGCCTGGCCAGCCCATCGCCTTCCCAGACTAGTCTGGGGTTTTTCCCATAGTTTCTTTTCTCTGCTTTCTTCTCCTTGATAGCAAGGAATTGAGGTTTTACACAACCAGGTTTTGGAAATTCTCAGCTAATATAACACTTGAGAATTCTCATTGTAATAATAATAATAATAATAATAATAATAATAATAATATAGCTGTTATATAATTCTCAGTTTACAGATGAAAAAATGGAATAAAAAGTATAAAAGGAAACTTCTGGGGGCCAAAAGACAAATTGGTAATAAAAAGAAACCAGTAAGGAATAACTTACAATTTGTTTCTTCATCGATACCAATAATATAGTGAAAGGCTCTAAACCTTGAGGTTTATTTATCTAAAAATCACACAAGAGATATTAAAAATTAATCAAATGGAATGAATCATTCTGAAACAATATGTATTTTTGGCAACAAAATAAAACCCTACAAAATAAAAACTGTAGAAATATTTACAATTGCAGATTTTCTTGGCTTGCTTAAAATTCAACTAATCTATTAATTTAAAATAATATATAATTCTCTGCAATCACATGGCTGACTATAATAATCATAAGTAGTGCTGAAGTATTTATCATAAAAGTTAATAAGTTTAAGTGTGCAAACACATAACTTACTAATCCATTAAAAACCTGATATATACTTTTGTAACATACTTTAAAATAACTGATACAACTGTGAACATATTGAATACAAATAAAGGGGAAAATTAAGGACTTTGGAACAAATATTAAATTTTCCAATAAATAGTTGCTTTCAAATGCAAAGGCACAAACTATCTCCATATAACTTATCATTGCATCTCAATAATCTAGTTTAAATAACTTTAAACTAAAATGTATCTAGCAAAAGCACTCATGAAAATTTGATCTGAAATTGTTTCAGTTGAAACTATGAGTTGGGAAAGACTGATAATAAAAGTTCACCAGAAATGATGGGTATTAACTGGCATGTGAATGTTACCTACACAGTAACCTCTGGTTCAGCCTTCCCTGGGCTCATGGGTTGAGGCTAAGAGGCTACTCAGTTCAGTGAAGCCCTCCCTGATCTTTCTCATACTACTACTGTGAACATGTTTAGATACAGAAACGTATCTATGCAGTATCTCCAAGTTCATAGTGTCTTGACTTTCTAATCCTGTAGAATTGCTGGAGCTAGTGATGTTTTATATTCTTTACAGACACTGTTATACTTAATCTGCCAAAAGAAGCTGAGATACAGTTCCGATTTTGTTCATTCCCGTCTTAATTGTTTTACTGTGCTGTGTATTTTATAATTACTAATTTGCCATTTAACAAAAATTTAATAAAATCCATATTTAATAAGTCATATGTCCAATACCTTATATTTATAGATATGCCATTCAGGGACAAACCAGTCTTGATGAAATATGTATTCTCTACAAATAATTTTTAAAACTCATACCACATACTAACTTTTCAGTATTAACTCAAGCTTTATTATAAAGCTACTAAGACATTTTGTTCCAAAAGCAATATCAGAGTACTCATTAATCAAGATTTAAAATATAATTTTTTTCTAGTTTCCTAAAATATTTCATTCATGCAAAAACTGATCAATGCTTCACATTCAACATGTTAACTAATAACATTTCAAGACTCTGTAGAAATCCACAACATGGCAAAACAAAATGTCTAATTTTCTTTAATTCTTGGGTGGTCTGCTGCAGAAAACTTAGCTACATATAAAGCTATAAATTACTGCTAAAGCAGCTATTTGGTACAAGATAGGTTAATTTATGAAAACTTGTTTTAGTTTGTAGAAAGTCTGCATATGAAAGACATTTCCAAGAAATGTCCAAGCAGAGAGAGTCGAGGTCCTGTTGAAAACGGAAGAGGTTTTCACTCTACATGTGCTGTCAGAACACAGTAAAGGCAGGGACAAGTCTGGTTTGTAAATCCATATGTTCTTAACTGGATAGCCTTACATTCTTTCCAATTTTTACAATGCACCTATGTGTTTAAGGCTCAGCTCCACCACAAGCTGTGAAAGAATGTAAAGCCAGTGCCATCTACTGGAAAGGGCGTGACTGTTCGGTCAGCCGACTTCAACGCTCTTGTAAACTACACTGAAATTGGTGTCTGTTTTTAAAGTTCTTTCTCTTTAAAAAATTAAATAAAAATCTCCTGGCCTGTTGGGGTACATAGCATAGATGAGGCCCTGCGTCAAGCCCATAGAACTGCACGAGCGCTTGTGTGCACACAAACACAACACACACACACACACACACACACACACA